>ML789722.1:224366-247448 GCA_009831015.1 Picea engelmannii | reverse complement strand
AAGCTTGTTTCCGCTGCATTTTACAGTTTCAGCTTATTTTGTTATTTAATAGAAAACCAGTTTTACTGTATCTCTGTTATTTTTGTGTTAAGTACCTGCTAATAATCGGTATTCATTTCGTTCTGCTCATAAAATTCGGATCAGATATGAACAATCAAAACACTCAAGGAATAGATATCTATCACAACAAATAATGAGACAGCCAAGTAACAAACAATCACAGACTGTGAATCATGCGATGGATGGAAAAAGGGCACGGGTTAAGAATAACAATAGTTATGATCCTTTATTCAATGAACCAGAATGTTACACCTGCCATAATTTTGGACATAAAGCTGCATACTGTTGCTTAAGAAACTACGAGCGAGATTTGAATCCTTTTGTTGAAAATGACAAGTGTGGACTAGTGTTGTCAACTCAAAGACAAAAGAACCCATGGTATATTGACAGTGGATGCTCCAAACATATGACGGGAGACAAAGGTAATTTTCTATATCTAAGTGAAATAAAATCAGGAAACATAACCTTTGGAAATGATTCTCCAGGTAAAATCAAGATTAAAGGGATGGTAAGTTTAAGTAATGGAAAAGGAAAAGCTTGTGATGTTCTGCTTGTAGATAGGCTAAAACATAACTTGGTCAGTGTAATTCAAATGTTTGATGGAGGATGTGAAGTGGTGTTCACTTCCAAGGATTGCAAGATAAAGTCTGTAAACTCAGGACAAGTTGTGGCTAAAGGAATAAGGACAGATAACAATGTATGTGTGCTGAAAGAAGATAAAGAAGAGTGTCATCTAAGAAAACATGATGAAAAATAGTTATGGCATAGGAGACTTGGACATCTAAACTTTGACCACTTAATCAAGCTCAAAAATCCTGAGGCAGTAAAATATCGTCCAAGAGTATCAAAGCCACAAGACTCTATGTGTAAACCCTGCCAAGTAGGAAAGATAATCATGACACAATTTAAATCCAAGAGCTCTACTACAATAGAGAAACCACTCCAATTAGTTCATATGGATTTATGTGGACCATTAAGACTGGAAGGCACGAGAAAGGAAAACTACTTTATGATGATCATTAACTGAGAATCAAACAGGTAAGAGGATAAAGGCAGTAAGATTAGACAGAGGAGGAGAATTTATGTCAAGTGATTTTAAGGAATTCTGTGATAAAAATGGGATCACGAGAGAATACACAATCCCATGAACTCCACAGCAAAATGAAGTAGTTGAGAGGCAAAATAGTACAGTGCAACAAATGGTCAAGTCAATGATGAATGAGAAGAACATTGGTCAAACCTATTGGGTAGAAGAAATACACACAGCAGTCCATGTTCTTAACAAATCCCACCTCGGACCACGCAGTGCCAAGACACCTAATGAACTATGGTATGGGAGACCTGCTTCAATCAAAGACTTCAAAGTCTTTGGGTGTAAGTGTTACATAAAAAATAATAATGAGAACCTTGGTAAGTATGATGACAGGGATGATGAAGGAATATTCTTAAGGTATTCTACAAACAATAAAGCATACAAATGTTATAATAAGAGGTTGCATAAATTGGTTGACTGTATTGACATAAAATTTGATGAAGGAATCCCAGTAGGAGAGGTTAACAATACTGAATAAAAAACAAAGGATATAGATGAAGTTGAAGCTGAGTAGGTACAAGAATAAGAACAAGAAGACTCTGAGTCACATGAAGATGCAAATACTTAGGTAATCTCAAATCAGCAGACAACATCAAATTCTTCCTCCAAAATTACTCAAAAGAATCATCCTGCAAGTCAGATAATTGGTGAAAAAGACAAAGGTGTACAAACCAAGAGAAGGTTAATCAAAAACACTGAGCAATCAAATATATCATTCATATCCATGGTGGAACCCAAGAACTTCATTGAGTTCAATAAATATGTAAATTGGTTAAAATCAATGAATGAGGAACTGGACCAGATTGAAAAGAATGACACTTGGGAACTTGTTCCTAGGCCAATAGATAAAAATGTAATAGGATCAAAATGGGTCTAAAAAAATAAGATGAATGAGCAAGGAAATATTGTAATAAATAAGGCTAGATTGGTCTGCAAAGGATATGCTCAAATAGAATGTTTGTACTTTGATGAAAAATTTGTGCCTGTAGCAAGATTAGAAGCTATTAGAATGTTTCTTGCCTATGCTTGTCATAAAGAGTTTAAAGTTGATCAAATGGATGTCAAGACATCTTTTCTAAATGGAGATCTAAAAGAAGAAGTTTATATGGAACAAACAAAAGGTTTCCAACTATCAGATAACCCTGACTTTGTCTGAAAGATGAAGAAATCCTTATATGGGTTGAAACAAGCTCCTCGTGCCTGGTATCATAGACTAGATACATATCTACAAGACAAAGGATTCAAGAGAGGAACAATTGACAATAATCTATATATCAAAATAGAGTGTAATGATTTGCTCATTATGTTGGTCTATGTAGATGACATCATCTTCGGTAGTAATAATGCTTCATTGGTACAATGGTTTGCTTCTGCCATGCAGTCTGAATTTGAAATGTATATGATAGGGGAACTGTCATTTTTTCTTGGCCTAAAAATTACTCAGAAGTCTGAAGGAATATTTCTTTCTTAGGAAAAATATCTAAGAGAAATGTTGAAGAGGTTTCAAATGGAAGATTCTAAGCCTATGAGCACACCTATGGTCACTGGATGTAAGTTAAGCAAGGATGATGATTCACCTGATGTTGATCAGAGTTCATATGGGTCTATGATAGGCTAGCCATTATACATCACAGCATCCCGTCCAGACAGAGTCATTTGTTAGCTGTCAAAAGAATATTCAGATACTTGAAAGGAACAATGGACTATGGCCTATGGTATTCTAGGAATCAAAATTTTCAACTATCAGTCTATTCATATGTTGACTGGGCTAACTGCATGGATGAAAGGAAAAGCATGAGTGGAGGTGCATTCTTCTTAGGAGATTCTCTAGTAGCGTGGTTGAGAAAGAAGCAAGGTTCCATTTCCTTATCAACTATAGAAGTTGAATACATTATAGCTGCCACCTGTTGTATCCAAGTATTATGGATGATTCAGACACTTGCAGACTTGGGGATAAATTATACTGCACCAATTCAAATCCATTGTGATAATACCAGTGCAATTAGTGTGTCAAAGAACCCTATCTTCCACTCCAATACCAATCATATACCCATCAAGTATCACTTCTTGAGGGAACAGGTAACCAACTCTATGGTTTATTTGCATTATATTCCATCCAAAGATCAGATTGTTGATATCTTCACTAAACCGCTTGCACAAGCTCAGTTTGAGTATCTACACCAGAAGTTGGGCGTGACCTCACTGTCAACCTAAGAGGGTCCATCCTATTAGGGGGAGTTTGTGTTGGTTGAATATTTGATACCTCCGAAGAATACTGCAACAACTTAGGGGGAGCATGTTTTCTTTGACATTGATGTCAAAGGGGGAGAAAAGGTGTTCTGGATAAAAGGTGTTTTGGATGCTACAGTTGGGATCTAAATAGAACAGTGTATCCATTCAGGGTTTCCATCAATGCCAAAGGGGGAGATTGTTGGAATCTTTAGAGGTTGAGTGTGCTTGTCATTGATGGAAAGATCAGAGTATATGTCAATGGCACAAGAACAACAACGATATTGGCAGAGCGATGTTGATAGGGTTACAAGCAGAGTGTGCATGGAAAACACAACACTGAAGAAATAGAAGAGGAGGCTCAGAAGAGATAGCGCTTTGCACATTATAGAAGCACAAACGAGGTCCAAATCATCAGGACTCGTAGAAGGATCAAAGGTCGATGCCTTTGGCGCTTATAAATTCTTCCAAGTTGAGAGGAATGAAGATCAAGAGGAGGAGCGATATGGGTCATCGATCATGGATCAAGGAGCATTGTGGGTCGTTAGATCAGAGTCCAGTGACCAGAGGAAGCACAGATAAGGAGATTAGATCTCAACCGTTGATCTGAGCATGAGGATTGGTTGTTGTTGGATCCAAAAGAATGTGCATGACCTTTAAGTGTAAGGTGAAGCAGTCTTAAAAAGTCCCGAAAGCAGGGGGACCATTCGATCTGAAGGACACATGGTAGAATATGAGGAGTTTCATGATTTCCATAATATGGAGCACAGAGGAAGCTATTTTCCAAAGTTGCGAAACGAGAAATCACGACATGATATGAGCCATCAGATCAAGGAGAGAAATGGATTGTTGATTGTCAAGGGATACGAGACGCGAAGTCACAAAATGAAAAATTTTGATTTGATCACAACCGTTGATCGAGGAAGCATTTTGAATTGTTGATCTGGCACGATGAAGAACGAAGTCAAAATTCATGAAAGTGAGATCTGGACCATTGGATCACTAAGGAGCACGAGCCTTCGATTTGGCACCTGTGGATATCGAGAGTTCAGGAATCTGGAGCCATATCAGGAGTTCAGGAATCTGTATATGTTGTGCATGTGATTTCATGTTCAAACTGAAGTCTGAAAGGGAGAGAGAGTGAGGTTCAATTGTTTCTCTACCTGAGCTAGGAGATTCATGCAAAGTGTGCAGTTGAATTCATCCACAAGGAGTGCGTTGATGAAGGCTCAGGAGTCTAACTCTTGTTCTCATTCACCCAGAATTGGATTTGAGTTGTTGAAGCTATGCAAGGAGTGCACATGCTGAAGAAGAAGTCTCAGTTGTGAATTTGAGCAAAGGAAACCAAAGACTGCTGCTGCAGGAAGTGCGCAAAGTCTGAAGGATTCAACACTTGGGAAATATTGGATGTTTTCCACAAGGAGTGCGCGCAAGTTTCTCTGAAGAAACAGAGTGGGAAAAGCTCAGGAGGTATAGCACCTTCGTGATATCATTGAAAGAGATCACAGGAGGTTTGTGTTGAAGGAGATTCGAGAAGGAGTTGCAGGCACAGGCATTGGAGAGCGAGTTCTGAGAAGGAACACTTAGCCTTCTCAAGAGATCTCCAAGGAGGAGGAATCAACGGTCGGGATTCGCTGAGGAAACCAGTGAAATCCCGTCAGCCGTTAGATCTCGATGAGATGCACACGGTTTAAGCCTTAGCGTGCAGGGAAGGAGCCAGGTGACCATCGAGATTCGGCTCATCGGAGAATCAGAGTTTCCAGAGGCGTAGAACTCTTGTGGGAAGGAATCGCGATCCGTGATTTCCCGAGAGGATCGGAGCTGTTGATCTCCGCAGGGACACGTGTCGAGGAGCCAGGGAGCCATCGGGGTTCAGCCCATCGGATATTCGGGGGTTCCCGTGACAAGGAACTTGTGTAGGTTGAAATCGCGATTTAGCGATCCCCGATAGAGCATCGAGGGGGTGGTGATGTGGAGGAAAAGACTTGCATGAGCATCGGGGTTCGGCATTTCGGGATTCTCAGGGACGAGAAACCCGCAGCAGGAGGAGTCGCGAAATCCTAAAACATGACGGTTCCACAACCATAGCGTAAGTAGAGGACAGGTGTCATCGCATATCGGAGTTTGGGACTTGGAAGGGTCCGTGGACGAGTACATTTGGAATCGAGAAATTCTGAAACATGATTTCCTGATCACCACTGGAGTGTGGGCCACGGGCGTCAGAACAGAGGATAGGTGGCATCGGAGATCGGAGGATCAGAGATCCTGAGGATGAAAGTTTCACGCTCATCTTCGTGAAGTCCGAAACCCCAATAGGAGGGAAGGACCGGGGTCTCATGGAACAAAAGGTCACATGTGAGAAGGGTTAGCCGAAGGAGTTAAGGAGTGCAGAGGTACCATCGGATATCGGGAGTCGGGGATTCGTGGGAGCAGTGATTCACGACCTTGTAAAGGCCGATTTCCCGACAGGGTGATATTCCCGACAAAAGCAAGGAATACGTGGGTGAACAATATATCGGGGTTCGGGGATTGTGAGACCCAAGTGCAGGACTCACGATCGCGCGAGGTCCGATTTCCTGATAGGATAAAGGGAGATCGTTAGGGGAGCATCCTGTGGCTGCAGAAAAGTCCGATAAGAGATTTGTAAGAGAAATTTAGCTCTTCGGGCTGAAGGGAAAGAAGGTCCTGGTGGGAGAAGACGTGGCCTGGGTGGCGCATTTGCGTCAGAGTGGTATCAGAGAGAGAAAGTCTCTTTGTTTTCTGTAGCAGAGAAGAAGATAAAATTTCACCATGCCGCCGAGGAGAGAAAGGAAATCACCCGATCCAAAGGATAGGGGAAACCAGAGAGGAAGGGGGAGACAAGAACAGAATCCATAAATGGAGAGGCAGATACGTGATCTCCGAGTGATATTAGAAGATATGGAAGCAGTGCAGAGACGCACAGCCAGTGCTGGAGATCTAAGTGACTCCGAAGGAGAAGCTGAAGCTGAACAACAAGGAGAAGTTGCAGCTGAAGATGCAGCAAATGAGCGACTGATTAAAGCTATCGCCCGAATGAGTTCGAATACAAAGATGGACATTCCAGCTTATGAAGGAAGTATGGATGCAGAAGAGCTTATGGATTGGATACGAGCTCTTGACACCTACTTCAATTATGAGGATATTGAAGAGGATAAAAAGGTTAGGCATGTTTTCACACGATTGAAGGGACATGCAACATTATGGTGGGACGAGATTCAAGAAGATAGACACTGCAAAGGAAAGTAGAAGATTAAAAGATGGGATCGAATGATCGCAAATATGAAAGCGAAGTTCATCCCAAGGGACTATCAAATCACATTGTTCAGGACGATGCAGAACCTGAGACATAAACTGATGACAGTGAAAGAATACACTGAGGAATTCTATCGACCGAACATCATAGCAGGTCATCGGGAGAGCGATGATGAGAAGGTTTCCAGGTATCTAAATGGTCTGAGATACGACATCCAGGATGAATTAAGCATGGTTACCATCAAGATGGTGGAGGATGCTTATCAGATGGCTCTGAAAGCCGAAGAAAAGTTGAGCCGTAAGAAAAGTCAGAGAGGGCGAGGCAGAAGTCATCCCAGAGGCAAGGCAGTTGCCCAGGAGAAATACCAGAAGCCCAAGGAGGAATAGAAGAAACCTCAGGGTAATATTGAGAGAGGTGGAACCTCACAGCGAGGACAGCCACATGCTGAACAAAGAGGATAGCATACAGAGCGAAAGGGAGATTATGCTCACGCAAACAATTTTCCTCGTACCAGAGGTAGGGGAAGAGGCCAAGGTGGAGTAATCACATGCTTCACATGTGGAAAGGATGGGCACAAGTCATTCGAGAGTCCAGAGAAAAAGAAGGATAGTGGAGAAGCTCACATCGCTGAAGCGCAGAGGCGTGATGTTGAGAATGAAGACATGGAAGGTGGAAGGTCGTTGATGATGCGTAAAGTTCTCTTAACACCTGGGAAGGAGGTGGAGGACTCAACTCAAAGGACCAGACTGTTCAGAACATCTTGTAAAACCAAGGAATGGGTATGCAAGGTTATTGTTGACAGTGGTAGCATAGATAATCTCGTTTCAACCGAGATGGTAGAGAAGTTGGAGTTGGAGACGACTGATCACCCGAGTCCATACAAAGTTTCATGGCTACAGAAGGGACATCAGGTGAGTGTCAGTAAATAGTGTTTAGTTGAATTCAATATAGGAGGATATAATGATAAGGTCTTATGTGATGTCATTCCCATGGATGTATGTCATTTATTGTTGGGTGGACCATGGCAATATGACCGAAATGTGGTTCATGATGGGAGGATGAACACATATACTTTAGAGAAGGATGGGAGGACACATAGGTTGCTTCCAATAAAGGATAAGGAAGTGAAACGGAAGTAAGCAACACAATACTTCTCATGAGTGGGAAGGAGCTTCTTACAGAGATGGAGAAGAAGGAAGATCCACAATTCTTTGTGGTCAGAAAACCAAGGATTGTTCTAACTAGCACAAGAGTGGATGATTTACCAGAGGAAGTTGAGGAACTACTGGGAGAGTTTGTTGACATCATAGTGGACGAATTACCTCGTTCATTTCCACCGATGAGGAGTGTGAGCCATCACATTGATCTCATACTAGGAGCTAGTTTGTCGAACAAATATGCATACAGGTTGACACTGCAGGAAAATGAGGAGGTCAAGAAGCAGGTCCAGGAATTGTTGGACAAAGGATTGGTCAGATAAATCATGAGTCTGTGTGTCATTCCAACAGTGCTTAGTCCGAATAAATATGGAGGTTGGAGAATGTGCACCGATTCAAGAGCAATCAACAAAATTACCATCAGGTACATGTTTCCACTTCCGAGAATGGATGATCTGATGGATTGCCTGAGTGGGGAAAATTATTTTTCAAAGATTGATCTGAAGAGAGAATATCACCAGATTCGCATGAGGGAAGGTGATGAGTGGAAGACAACCTTCAAAACCAACGAAGGCCTGTATGAGTGGCTGGTTATGCCGTTTGGTTTGACAAATGCACCCAACACATTCATGAGGCTGATGAATGAAGTCGTGAAGGAGTTCATCAGGAAATTTGTCGTCTTCTATCTGGATGATATACTGATCTTCAGTAAGACAAAGGTTGAACATTTGAAACATTTGGCCATTGTGATGAGAAAACTACAGCAAGAGAAGCTGTTGATTAATATGAAGAAGTCCTCATTCATGAAGACAGAGCTCATTTACTTGGGGTTTGTCATAACGAAAAATGAATTAAAAATGGATCCAAGTAAGGTGGAAGTGATAAACAATTGGCCAGCACCGAGAAATGTTTTCGAGGTGAGGAGTTTCCATGGTTTAGCTAGTTTCTACCGAAAGTTCATCAAGAATTTCAGTGGAATTAGCGCAACAATGATGGACATGGTGAAGAAGCAACATAAGTATTTTCATTGGACAGTAGAAGCTGAGAAGAGCTTCAATCTGTTGAAGCGAAGGATCACGGAACGACCAGTGTTGGTGTTGCCAGATTTCATGAAGACATTTCAGGTGAAATGTGATGCAAGCGGATATGCCATAGGAGCGATCTTGAGTCAGGAGGACAGACCAGTTGCATATTTTAGTGAGAAGCTCGATGAAGCAAAGCTGAAATACTCCACGTACGACAAAGAGTTTTATGCTATCATACAAGCGTTGAAGAAGTGGAGGCATTACTTGATCCCGAAGGAATTTGTATTGTACAGTGATAATCATGCATTTCAGTTTGTGAGTCAACAAGAGAAGTTGAATCAGATACATGCAAAATGGGTAGAGTATATGCAGAATTTCACGTTTGTGATTAAACACATTTCAGGTACTGCTAACAAAGTGGTTGATGCTTTGAGCAGGAAATGTTTGCTGCTGCAGGAGTTCCGAGTCAAAACATTGGGTTTTGAAAATCTTAAGGACATGTATGCAGGTGATGCAGATTTTTCAGAGGCATATGAGGCAGCTGAGAATCCAGTTCTCAGAGACAGAAGCCCTTGGATAGATTATATGATCCAGGAGGGATTGTTGTTCAGGGGCAATCAACTGTGTATTCTGAATTGCTCCATGAGGGAGAACTTGTTGAAATAAAAACACAGTGGTGGATTGGCAGGACATTTTGGCCACGATAAAACATTCGCCAAGCTGAGCGAATCGTATTTTTGGCCAGGGATGCGAGAAGAGGTCAAGATATTTGTTGACAGATGAAGGATTTGCCAACATTCGAAGGGGAAAAAGTAGAATGCGGGTTTCTATTAGCCATTGCCCATACCAGAGAGACCATGGGAGGCGGTCAACATGGATTTTGTATTGGGTTTGCCGAGAACGCAGAGAGGGGTTGATTCCATCTTTGTGATAGTGGACAGGTTTTCAAAGATGGCACATTTTATCCCATGCCAGAAGACCAGCAATGCGACTCACATCGCGAACTTGTTTTTCAAGGAGGTCATTCGACTCCATGGATTGCCGAGAAGCATAGTTTCAGACAGAGATACCAAATTCATAGGGCATTTTTGGAGGAAACTATGGAAGAATATAGGAACTAACTTGGCATTTAGTTTTTCCTATCATCCTCAGACAGACGGACAAACGGAAGTAGTCAACAGAAGTCTGGGAGACTTGTTGAGAAGCTTGGTGACAGAGCACCATAGCAGTTGGGATAGCATCTTACCATAGGCAGAGTCTGCATACAACGATTCAATGAATCAGAGTACAGGCAAAAGCCCATTTGAGATTATATATGGCAGGCAGCCAAGAGGAGTATTTGAACTGAGGGATTCAGAACAGACGACTACTAGTAGCGCTAGTGCAGAAGAGTTCACTGAAGCGATGAAGGAACTTCAAAGTAAGGTGAAGCAACTATTAATAGATTCAAATCAGGAGTACAAGCGTAGAGCAGATCAGCATCAGAGACAACTTCAGTTCAAAGTTGGTGATCTAGTTCTAGCACACTTGAGAAAGGAAAGGTTCCCAAGGGGAACATATAACAAGCTGAAAATGAAGAAAATTGGGCCATGCAGAGTCCTAAAGAAACTCGGAGAAAATGCTTATGAGATTGAGTTGCCGGATGGCATCGGAATATCTACGACGTTCAATGTCTCAGACTTGTATCCATATAAATCTGAGGAAGCAGCAGCTGGAAGTGATGAACAGCCAGAGGTCTAGTGGCAGAAGCAGATGTCGATTGCAGAAAAGCCACAGATGGAGTTTATACTTGACAAGAGGGTGAGCAAAAAGACCAAGAGGAAAGAATACTATGAGTATCTGGTCAAATGGAAGAACCACCTAGTGGAAGATGCCAGCTGGGAGACTGAAGCAGAGATACAAAAGCATGGATAGACCATGCAGGAGCTCATGGATAGGAGCCCATGAAAGTTTTCAAGCCGAGGAGTATGATGCAAGAGCATCGCCCAAGACAAGTGAGCCAGCATGGAAGACAACGAACAGCTGGACAAGGCCAGCAAAACTTTTTTAATTTTCATTCAAGATGATGCGCTAATGTATAAATGATTCATTTATGAAAATCTCCTTTGTATATTGTATCAGACCTCGAGCCATACGCTCTTGTCTGAAGTAGATAGGAGGCATTTAATCTAGTTAATGCAGGTAGGTAGGATTTATTTCTAGATTAGACAGTTTTAGATGGAAGGAGGGAAAATGAATATAGGCACCCTCATTGTACATTGTAACATTATTGAAGCTGGAGAGCAGGAAGAGCAAGCAGAGAATTGTATGAAGAACACCCATGTACAAGAAGTTTGAATTAATAGAATGAAGCTTTGATTCAAGCACATGGTTTGTGTTGTTTTCTCTATGTATAGATGTTATGCTCATGAATGTTTGCTTTCTGGTTATGCATTTTCTTTATATATGTTGTGCATGTGATTTCATGTTCAAACTGAAGTCTGAAAGGGAGAGAGAGTGAGGTTCAATTGTTTCTCTATCTGAGCCAGGAGATTCTTGCAAAGTGTGCAGTTGAATTCATCCGCAAGGAGTGCATTGATGAAGGATCATGAGTCTAACTCTTGTTCTCATTCACCCAGAATTGGATTTGAGTTGTTGAATCCGTGCAAGGAGTGTGCAGGCTGAAGAAGAAGTCTCAGTTGTGAATCTGAGCAAAGGAAACCAAAGACTGCTGCTGCAGGAAGTGCGCAGAGTCTGAAGGATTCAACACTTGGCAAATGTTGGATGTTTTCCGCAAGGAGTGCATGGAAATTTCTATGAAGAAACAGAGTGGGAAAAGATCAGGAGGTATAACACCTTCATGATATCATTGAAAGAGATCACAGGAGGTTTGTGTTGAAGGAGATTCGAGCAGGAGTGGCAGGCGCAGGCGTTGGAGAGCGAGTTCTGAGAAGGAACACTTAGCCTTCTCAAGAGATCTCCGAGGAGGAATCGACGGTTAGGATTCACCGAGGAAACCATCGAAATCCCGTCAACCATTAGATATCGATGAGATGTGCACGGTTTAAGCCTTAGAATGCAGGGAAGGAGCCAGGGGACCATCGAGATTCGACTCATTGGAGAATCGGAGTTTCCAGAGGCGTAGAAATATTGTGGGAAGGAATCGCGATCCACGATTTCCCGAGAGGATCGAAGCCGTTGATCTCGGCAGGGACACGTCTCGAGGAGCCAGGGAGCCATCGGGGTTCAGCCCATCGGATATTCAGGGGTTCCCGTGACAAGGAACTTGTGTAGGTTGAAATCTCGATTTAGCGATCCCCGATAGAGCATCGAGGGGGTGGTGACGTGGAGGAAAAGACTCGCACGAGCATTGGGGTTCGGCATTTCGGGATTCTCAAGGACGAGAAACCCGCAGCAGGAGGAGTCGCAAAATCCTAAAATGCGACGGTCCCACAACCATAGCGTAAGTAGAGGACAGCTGTCATCGCATATCGGAGTTCGGGACTTGGAAGGGTCCGTGGACGAGTACATTCGGAATCGCGAAATTCTGAAATGCGATTTCCCGATCACCATTGGAGTGTGGGCCACGGGCGTCAGAACAGAGGACAGGTGGCATCAGAGATCGGAGGATCAGAGATCCTGAGGACATAAGTTTCACGCTCAGCTTCGCAAAGTCCGAAACCCCGATAGGAGGGAAGGACCGGGGTCTCGTGGAACAGCAGGTCACATGTGAGAAGGGTTAGCCGGAGGAGTTAAGGGGTGCAGAGGTACCATCGGATATCGGGAGTCGGGGATTTGTGGGAGCAGTGATTCACGACCTTGTAAAGGCCGATTTCTCGATAGGGTGATATTCCCGACAGAAGCAAGGAATACATGGGTGAACAATATATCGGGTTTCGGGGATTGTGAGACCCGAGTGCAGGACTCGCGATCGCGCGAGGTCCGATTTCCCGATATGATAAAGGGAGATCGTTAGGGGAGCATCCTGTGGGTGCAGAAAAGTCCGATAAGAGATTTGTAAGAGAAATTTAGCTCTTGGGCCGAAGGGAAAGAAGGTCCTGGTGGGAGCAGACATGGCCTGGGTGGCGCATTTGCGTCACTGTGTATTTCATGTGTGTGATTGATGTTTAATGTTCTATTTCTTACTTCCTTGAATCATTGTGATCGTGATTGAGTGTTCTGTGAAGAGTTTAAAATGGGTATAATTGTTTAAGCACAGGGAAAACTGATTCACCCCCCCACTCTCAGTTGTCCAACAATAGTAGTAAAGAGGATATGCATATATCTCAAGGGTACAAAAGAGTTTGGATTATGGTATCCAAAAGGAAATGATCTATCACTTATTGCCTACATAGATGCATATTGGGAAGGTTGCATTGATGACCGAAGAAGTACAAGTGGAGAATATTTCTACTTGACTGAGTGCTTGGTATCTTGGATAAGAAAGAAATAGTCATTGATATCATTGTCTACAGTCGAAGAAGAGTATATAGAAACAACAACATGTTGTACACAGGTTATATGGATGAAACAAACATTGAAAGATATATAAGTTGAGTATGATTAGTCCATTCCTATATTTTGTGATAACACAAGTGCCATCAATATCTCAAAGAATCCAATGATGCACTTTAATACAAAGAACATTCTGATCAAGTTTCATTTTCTACGGGAACAGGTTGCAGAGAAAAACATTAGAGTTGAGCATGTTGGGACCAAACAAAAGATCGCATATATCTTTACAAAACCGCTTCCAAGGGAAGATTTTGAGTATCTTCTCCAGAAAAAAGAAATAATTTCTACCCGAGAATGACTTTTGAATGATTTTCTTATATGTCATATATTTACATGAGGAATCACAATGAAGAGGATAGAGGGAAATTTAGATAGGGGAAACATCCCCAAGGAGAGTTTAGTCAGGGGGGGAAACCCCGAAAGGAAGTTACCTTTTCCATTGATGTCAAAGGTAGTGAGATTCATCATATGCATGGAGAGAAAGAATAAAGGAACGATTCGAGGGGTAGAGATGGTAATAGGGGGAGAATGAGCATCATGAATTCAGTATTACATAGGAGTGTTTCCATCAATGCCAAAGGGGGAGATTGTTGATTAATTGAATTGGTTTTCATTGATTTGAAACCTTGAAGCAAGCCAAGTAGAAAATTCTAGTAGCCCCAGAAGTATGGATAAGGAACCCATGTTTATCTATGGAATAATGTAATCAATATCACTAGATTTGAAGGAAATACTATCATAGATGGATATTACATGTTGTACCATTTTCGGTGATATGTGGTATGTGACGTAGTTCCTCGCGGTTGAGGAGATATGGCTTAGTGAAGTTGGAGAACCCTCATGAGCTATATAGAAGCCTCTAGAAGGTTAAAGAAGTCAATTATTCTAGAAGCTCCTAGAAGAAGTTTACTAGTCAAAGTGATTGTAACTAAAATTTAATCAAGGGTTAAGTTTTTGCAATAAGAAAATAATTAAAAATAAATTAGTTGCAACAAGAAGTGGTGATTTTACTATTTATGGTAAAGTGGTTGCAAGTGGGTAATGTTGAAAATTCAACAAGAAACATGTGTCTAATTTACTTTTCGCTTAAATAAATTGGACAATAAATATTAATCTATTATCTCATTTATAACTGAGTGATTTGGAGTTGTAACGGAATTATAAGTGTAGTTAAGTGAGATAAGCTTAGTTGTACTAATTGTAACTAAACTTGCACTAGTGAGATTTCATTGAATTAATTATTCCTTAATTCACAATCAGTGAACTCACATGCAACTGAGGATTCACCACGGTTAACTACATGCATGTCAGATCCAATGGAGACCCAGTTGAGATAATAGGTGAAAGGGACAGTTTGGATATCAATTGTGATTTGAGTGAAGTGCACTCATGCAATCACACATGCAGTGGATATGATCATGAGAATGTGAAAAACTAGGAATTAGAATTCATTGTGAGTATTCTAATTGCAGGGATTGTGCATAGGAGGCAGGTTGTCTGGAGACATAATATTGGCACATGAATTTTTCAATTTTTGTATGACAGTGAGACGATTGTATTGTACTGAGAGATATTGGATTAGAGTTTTGTATGAGATTGTTTCATGATTCATGATATACATAATATATGATAGTGGGATTTTTAGCTTTATGCTTTCCCGAAAAAACTTATGTGTTATGTGTTCTTGATATTTCACTTTGTGATCGTGGTTTAATTTCCGCAAAAATATTAGTAGAAGAGATTATGTATTTAATAGTGGAATATAATTGTTAGATCAAGAGAATTGCAGGAAATACTTAATTTGTATTGAAAAGTTTTACATGGTATCAGAGCCATGGAAGTGAGGTGAGAAAATAATAGTATTTTCGTAGGTCCCATCTCTGGCAGGGTGTGAACCTTAGTACTAAAAACTTCACACATTTCTAGGAGTAGAAATTCTCGCACCCTACTCAAAGGAGAGGTTCGAACTTCATTAAGATTATCACAGGCTGCTCAAAGGAGAGGTGTGAACCTCCCTCACCCCATTGTGCATTACAGTGTGAATTTCCTTGTGATTTTCACAGGCTGGACACTGTTAGGGTGCGAACTTCCCTCAGGATTCTCTCAGGTGGGGTGTGAACCTCCCAGGGAAATAGCGATTGTAATAGTTGAGCTTGTGTTTGGATAAAATTTGAATTTGCAGGACTTTCTTGGTGCTACAGTTGATTCAAGATCGAAATGTCTTTCAATGTCTTGAGGTTGGAGTATGCACTCGAGGGCAACTTGAACTAGATTGATTGGAAGGACAGGATGGATGTAGTATTTGAAGACAATGGCTTGAAGGAATACATTGACAAAGATGTTCCTAAGACAGATGTGACAGATACTGCAAATATTGATGCATAGAAAAAGAAAGTGGCAAAGGCGAGGAGGATTCTGTTGGAGGGAGTACGAGACCACATTGTCTCAAGTCTCCATGGGAAATCCACACCACATGCAATGTGGAAGGTTTTTACGGATCTATTCCAAAATAGCAGCGACCATAGGAAATTGGCACTCAAAGATAAACTCAAGAAGATCAAGATCGATAAGGGTGAAACCATTCCAAAATATCTCACAAAGTTTGTCCAATGTCAGGATGAGCTTGGAAGTGTGGGAATAATAATGGTTGCTGATGATTTGGTGAGCTTGTCTCTCCTATGACTTCCCAAGAGTTGGCACAATTATCAAGACTCTATTAATGGAAGGGGAAAATTTCCAGATTGGGAACGACTATGGTCAGATCTAGTGCAAGAGGAGTTCAGGTGGAACACCAAAGATGGATCTTCATCAAAGAATGATGATGAAGAGGATTGTTCTTTGACTTCCAAGGAAAGGAAAGGGAAAGGGAAGAAATTCCATTCAAAATCTAAGTCTAAAGTCAAGAAGCTATATTTGTCCAAAGTGAAGTGTTTTCACTGTCACGAACATGGGCATATCGCTACTAATTGTCTGCAAAAGAGGAAGAAAAAGACAGTTGTTGGAGCTGCAACTGGTGAGGCTCTTGTCTCACAATTTTAACTTGACTTCTCTTTGATCACATGCATGGCTTCAAGTGCATCGGGATCAGTGTGGTATTTGGATAGTGGTGCTTCCTACCACATGACAGGAGATAAAGAGTCTTCCAATGACTTGGAGGAGAAAGATATCATAATGCATATAGAGATGGGAGACGATGGATGATATAGTGCGACTGGTATTGGTACCATTACCTTTCAAAGGGATTTAGGTAAACCATTTCAATTGAAAAATGTTATGCATGTTCCAGGTCTGAAGAAAAACTTGGTCTCAATCATAATGTTGGAGGACAAAGGCTATGACGTTACTTTCAGCGGTGGAAAAGCCTACCTGTGACATAAAGCAATGGGTCAATTCAAGAAGATAGGGATTTGAGTCAAGAATCTCTACATGATGGAGGTAGATGGTTGTGGTGCCATGGTGGGCAAGGAAGAAAAAGTGGTGAGCCAGGATGAGGGCGAATTATGGCACAGGCGATTGGGCCATCTTCATCATGGATCCTTGAAGATCATGCAACAAATATCTACTGGACTTCCAATGGGAACACTTGATCAGTTAGATCAGTGCAAGGGATGCACCCTAGGGAAGTATGTAAAGTTCACCTTTCATGAAGAGGAGAACCATTCTTCGGTGATCCTGGAGAGAATTCACACAGACGTGTGTGGACCATTCTCGGTTGCTTCAACAACAAAAGATAGGTACTATGTTATTTTTGTTGATGACTTTTCTCGTAAATGTTGGATATTCTTCATTCAGAAGAAGGATCAAACATTCTCAAAGTTCTGTGAGTTTAAATCATTGGTGGAGAAAGAGTTGAGGAAGCAACTGAAGGCTCTAAGGAGCGATAAAGGTGGAGAATACATCTCTAACGAATTCAAAAACTTCTACAGCAAAGAAGGAATTTGAAGAGAACTCATAGCGCCTCATAACCCACAACAAAATGGGGTTGCAGAGAGAAAGAACAGAATGATTGTGGGTGCATCTTGAGCAATGCTACATGATCAAGGCCTACCAATGCATTTGTGGGCAGAAGCATGCAATACTGCAGTTTATGTACAAAATCGTTGTCCTCATAGAATACTTGGCATGAGTACACCTAAAGAAACTTTCACTGGTAATAAACCTGATGTTTCTCATTTCAAAAATTTTGGCTCATCTGTTTATGTGCATGTGACCAAGGATGCTAGGAAGAAGCTGGAACCGACCGCTGAAGTTGGGATATTTGTGGGGTACACAAAAACACCCCATAATTATCATGTGTATTTGATGTATAGTAAGATGACTATTATGTGACGAGATATAAAATTCGATGAGGGGAAAGCCATGTGGTTGTCGCTTGAGAGGGAGCTAGACTTGCATGCAGAAGAGGAACTGTTGGTTCCCAAAGACGAGTCTCAAGATGTCGATCAACCACATGAGGAGGTTCATGGAGTGGAGGAAACCACTCAATTAGAGACATCCATTAGAAATGGTAGAAATCACACCACAAAAGATGACAGATTAAGAGTAGATGTTGCACAGAATGTAGGAGCCCCTACTTCATAGCGAAAATAAAGACAGTCTCTTGATCGATTTGTTGGATACATGGCTCTCATGAGAAAATGTATTGTGACTGAACCATCTTCCTTTCAGGTAGAAGTGTAGGATCCCACTTGGGTTGATGCTATGGTAGATGAGCATGACTCCATTGTCAAAAACAGTGAATGGGAAATTTTCCCAAGACCGGTTGACAAATCAGTGGTAGGTTCAAGATGGATCTACAAGGTAAAGAAAGTTTTTGATGGGAGTGTGGAGAAATACAAGGCTAGGTTTGTGGCTCGAGGATTCTCATAGATCGAGGGGATAGATTATGTTGAGACCTTTGCACCTGTCGCAAGGTACTCTTCCATAAGATCCATCCTTGCACTCTCAACGCAGATGGGCTAGCGCATTCATCAGATAGATGTAAAAATTGTGTTTCTCAATGGGATGATTGAGGAAGAAGTGTACATTGAACAAACAAAAGGTTTTGAGACCTTTGACAGGGATTCACATGTGTGCAGACTCAAGAGAGAATTGTATGGGCTGAAGCAAGAACCCCGCGCTTGGTACACTCAGATAGACAATTATTTCACCGAACTGGGCTTCACCAAAAGTGAAGCGGATGCAAACCTATACCAAATTGTGGTGGAGGGTAATATCTTAATCATTGTGCTTTATGTTGATGATTTAATACTGACTGGTGAAGAGAATTTGATACACTCATGCAAGGATAAACTTGCAAAAGAGTTCGAGATGAAGGATTTGGGCCTCCTTCATTATTTCCTTTGATTGGAAATATGGCAGCGAGATGGTGAAATTTTTGTGTCTCAAGGCAAGTATGCAAGGGAGATACTAGGTAAGTTTCACATGGAAGGCTGCAAACCCATGGATACTCCTCTTCCAGGAAACTAGAGGAAAGAGGATGCTACTTCTAGAGAGGTAGTGGATGCTACTGCCTATCGATAGTTAGTAGGTTCTCTAATGTATTTAGTGAACACGAGACTGGACATTTTCTATGCGGTTAACCAGCTAATTCAAGCAATGTTTAAGACTACCAAATGCTTTTGGAAGTTGGGTAAGCATGTCCTGAGATATATGAAGGGCACATCTAAGTATGGATTATTGTACAGAAAGATGGATGAGGTGAAGTTGCATGGCCTCCCAACGGATGAAGATTGGGCGAGCAGTCCAACGGACAAAAAGATCACATCAGGGGGGATCTTGAGTATCATATCTACAGTTGTTTCTTGGTACAGCAGGAAACAAATATCCATGGCACTCAGTTCATTGGAAGCATAATACATGGTAGTGATTCAATCTACATGTGAGGCTATCTGGATGAGAAATATCTTGGTTGGTTTGTTTGGTTATCATTTAGATCCGATAGTGATTAATTTTGATAATCAGAGTTGCATTAAACTCTCGATTAATCATGTGTTTCATGATAGATCTAAGCATATAGATATTCGGTATCATCATCTCAGATATTGTGTGCAGCAGAAGATCATGTTGCTTCAATACATTCCTACGGAAGATCAAGATGCAGACATTCTGATGAAGGCGCTCACCAGGAGAAAATTTGAATATCATAGAGACAGGATTGGGGTGAAGGATAATCCCTTTCTTGTTGAGAGGGAGTGTTGAAAAGTCAACAAGAAACATGTGTCTAATTTAATTTTCCCTTAAATAAATTGGACAATAAATATTAACCTATTATCTCATTTATAACTGAGTGATTTGGAGTTGTAACAGAATTATAAGTGTAGTTAAGTGAGTTAATCTTAGTTGTACTAGTTGTAACTAAACTTCCACTAGTGATATTTCAATGAATTAATTATTCATTAATTCACAATCAGTGAACTCACATGCAACTGAAGATTCACTACGGTTAACTACATGAATGTCAGATCCAGTGGAGACCCAGTTGAGATAAAAGGTGAAAGGGACAGTTTGGCTATCAGTTGTGATTTGAGTGAAGTGCACTCATGCAATCACACATGCAGTGGATATGCTCATGAGCATGTACAAAACTAGGAATTAGAATTCATTGTGAGTATTCTAATTGCAGGGATTGTGTAGAGGAGGCGTGTTGTCTAGAGATAGAATATTGGAACATGAATTTGTCAATTTTTGTATGACAGTGTGAGACGATTGTATTGTACTGAGAGCTCTTGGATTAGAGTTTTGTATGAGATTGTTTCATGATCCATGATATACATAATATGTGATATTGGGGTTTTTAGATTTATTCTTTCCCTGAAAAACTTATGTGTTATGTGTTCTTGATATTTCACTTTGTGATCATGGTTTAATTTCTGCAAGAATATTAGTAGAAGCGATTATGTATTTAACAGTGGCATATAATTGTTAGATCAAGAGAATCACAAGAAATACTTAATTTGTATTGAAAATTTCTACAGGTAAAGTAGTTGAAAGTGGGTTATGCCTAAAATAAGGAAGTTGGGTAAAAATGTTAGAATATAATCCCTAAAGGAAGCTACCTCAAGAGTATAAATAATAGAGCAAGTGTCTCTTATTAGTACCTATTGAGAAAATTAAATATATATTATTGTAAAAGGTTTATTGCAGGTACTCATTGATAATTCTAAAGTTGCGCAAGTCTAAGGAAGTGAAGGTAGAGTGAAGACAAGGTTTCATGGATGCAATGGAGAGTGAAAATATTGTGAAAAGACCTAGTTAGGGTCATCCTCGTGGGTCACCCAGTAGACGTCCCGCGAGGCACCCTCATGGGTTGCATAGATCCTGTCACACGAGGCCCCACTTGACACCTTTCCTGCGACATGTGAGTCACTACCAAAATTTAGGGTTGAGGCATGGTTCAGGTTGCAGAGGTTGTGCAGAGGCTACATGAAGTTCAACAGTTATCAAGTACAACATATCTATCTATAAGTTCAAAAGGTATGCTATAATATTATGTGTAGTTGGATTTTGTTGCTTAAATGAGCTAGGGTCATATGAGGTTGATTAGATTCCCTTGGGATACCATTGGTTGTATGGTTCATATTGTATGAGACATATCTATAGAGATACATTTCTCATTTATTTGGTATTTATCATTGGTACATCTTGCTGGGTTGATTGTCGAGGCATATATTGTATTTCTTGTTACATGGTTGAGGTATTTTGATTGAGGTGTGTTGTTGACGTTTTTGGTTGTTGGATGTATGGATTGAACTGGGTTTTACCTTAGTTATCCAACAAGACCCTTTTCACCATCGCCCCTTCTAGTAAACCAGAAGGATACACTATGAAAAGAGTGCACAATGTAGTCTCACCCGACATGGTTTATGGGTGACTGCAAGATGCATATGTTTGTAGTCATGTAAGGAATTGGGGATGTTCTTTTTACCATTGTACTTCTATTTTAACATGCATTATTCTCATAAAAATCATCATATCTAGCATTTTATCCATTCAAAAACATTCATTATACTATTGTGCGTTGTAATTAAACCCTAACAAATGCATTCATATAACCATCCATTCATTATAAATCATG
Source organism: Picea engelmannii (assembly GCA_009831015.1). NCBI lineage: Eukaryota > Viridiplantae > Streptophyta > Pinopsida > Pinales > Pinaceae > Picea > Picea engelmannii. Next base: position 226,039 of record ML789722.1, on the reverse strand, counting down.
TAAAAAGAAAACATCACACATAAAGACACCATTTTACCATGGTTCACCCCCCCTAGGCTACATCCAAAAATATATTCTTCTTATTTATTATTCTCCATCAAAATAGCCTGCACGCATTACATAAAAAATTATGAATTGTGCATGTGAGGATAACCAGTGTCACACCAAGCTACAAAACTTGCAACCTGACCTTGAGTTACATCTCAACATTGAATCCATCTGAGCTCCGCATCTCAACAACAAAAAACCTCAGACTCAAAAAGGACTCTCCAAAAGTAATTTCTCTCTATCAAAATGGGCACCAAATATACCTCAATATACCTCATACATCTTCTATTTATACTACAAAATTGGGTTAAAACCCTTACATTATAACTCCAAAACCATAACTCTAAGTGGACTCCACTTGCAGACTTTCTAACTACCTTCTGCATGGTTGGTATTCAATCCAACCGCAACTTGTGTTGATATTCCTTCTTTCCTTGCATGTGGCTTCCTTTTCCCTTTGTTGTGTTGGTATTCCTTCTTTTCTGGCACGTACTGCTTCCTTTGGTCCATTCTACCTCACTTCTTCTGCTTACTCCAACATTGGTACAATTTGAGGCTTCATAATAGTGAGGGTTTGATGTTTGGCTTATGTGAGGGTTTATTATACATGATTATGATTGTTTTCATATGTATGGCACATGATTAAAGAGACATAGTTGCACATGGTTTGAGTTATATTCTTGTAATATTGGGTATGAGATCTATGTTATCAGATCTGATATGTTGCAGAGAATATTGGTACAAGTTGTTAGTATATGTTGCTACTGGTTATTGGTACAGGTTGACTAAAGGTTATTGGTATAGTTTGACTACATTTTATTGGTACAAGTTGATTATAATTTATTGTTACAGGTTGACTAAAGTTTATTGGTACACATTGACTATAGGTTTTTGGTACATATTGGTACATGCTTACAGTGGACGATTTCACAGTGACAGAGTGATAGTGGTTTCATTAGTTATTTGTAACTTATAATTTAGGGTGGTTGGACGGGGCAAGGATAGGTGGTTGTATCCACCTTCCTGTTGTAGTCAGAGAACATAGGGGGTTGTAGCCTCCTTCTGGTTGGAGCTAGAGAAATGGGGAGTTGGAGCTGCCCTCAGGTTGTAGCCTAAAAATACAGGGGTTTGGAGCCTCCTTCAAGTTGTAGCTGGAGAAAAAGGGAAGTTGGTGCTTCCAATGAATGTTCTTCTTAAAGACATATAAGAAAAATCATTATGTGGTTTTCTCCTGTATTAGGTTTCCGCGTAAAAATATTGGTGTATTGTGTATGTGTATGATTGCTCATTGTTCATGGTTTATTTATTCTGCACTTATTGAATGAGATTGGTAAACTGATCATAAATTTAAAAACACTTATATATTGTGGTTAAAAAGGATTAAAAATACCTATTATTGATTCAGCCCCCCTCTTAGTAATCCAACATGCGAATTTTTTGTTTCCCATGATTTTACACTCTCTCAAAAGTTGTACCATGATTTCACTACATCCACACCTCAAAAAGGTCATATGTCCCTTTCATTGAATCCATCATTATCTTGCACTATTTCTCTATCTCCCATTCTCTCTCTCTCTCTCTCTCTCTCTCTCTCTCTCTCTCTCTCTCTCTCTCTCTCTCTCTCT
>ML789722.1:186222-224316 GCA_009831015.1 Picea engelmannii | reverse complement strand
AGAGAGAGAGAAATATGGAGGTAGAGTAAATTAAAGAGAGGGTAAGAGTGGTAGAGAAAGGGGAAAAGGAAATAGCAGAGATAGTGGGAAGGAATGGGAGAGATAGAGAGAGGGGGGGTGAGGGAGAGAAATAAATGGAGGGAGAGAGTGGCAGGGGAGAGAGAGAGAGGGAGAGGGAGAGAAGGGGAGAGAAAGAATAAGAGTGAGATATGGGGATAGTGAGTGCTGGGAGAGAGAGGTATATTCATGTGAGAGATAATGTGGGGGATGGAGGGAGAGAGTGGGGGAGAGAGGAAGAGTCAGAGAGAGAGAGAGAGAGAGGTGGGATACAGAAAGAGTAGAGTTGGGGAGAGAGGGAGAGAAGGAGAGAGATTGAATGGGTGAGAATGAAATAGTGATAAGACAATGATGGATTGAATGAAAGGGACATATGGAATTTTGGAGTTGTGGATGCAGTGAAATCATGGTGTTGGGAGAAGGCTCATTTTTGGGAAAAGGCCATTTTTGAAGAGAAAAGAATGAAGTGGAAAGAAAATACAGCTGGAAGTAAAAGCAGAAGATGTGAAGGATGCATGTGAGGCGCACATGAAAGGGAGACCCAATTGTTGGTGTCTAAAGATGTCTTAAAAACAATTTTAGTTTAACTTTAATTTATCAACCCAAGGATGCATCATTTATCTCAAGAATATCAACAAAATCTATGCAAATAGCTTATAGAGGCTAAAATCATGTAGTCAGAGAAGATCTGAGTTTATCAACAATGAAGTTCCTCAAATGTTCACTTAAAGCTTCTAAGCATTAACAAAATTGAAATCTAATTACCAACATGTCGTGTAATAAAAGGGATTTAACTTAATCTTTCTAACTAAAAATTAGGAATTGAATCTAAGCAAAGACTTGTAAAATTAACTATTACTAGAAAGGAAATAACATTAAAAGCAAATTACTCTACCTATGGAAAGAAACAACAATTGTAATTTAAGTGAAAGATTCAGTAAATATAGCTTTACTGAAAGGAACGACAACTATAAATTTAACGGAAAGGAACAACAATAGTAAACTAATTGAAAGGAACAACAAATGTAAACTAATTGAAAGGAACAACAATTGCAAACTAATTTGAAAGGAACAGCGCTAGCGAATCTAAATGAATAAAATAGCGCATCTGAAAATATGAGGAACTGTCAGGTAGTAAAATACAACAATAGGGATTTGAGCAACAATCATTAATAATTGAAGGAAATATCTACCCTTGATATGAAAATAGCATACTAGCACACTTAAGCATTCATTTTAACTATTGCAAAAGAAACATAAATCAGAAAATAGAGATAAAATTGATACAATTATAGATCGAACAATAACTCCTTCATATTGGGCCCTTGGTCCTCAGAAGCACTGCTATTGGAAACTCAGTATATCGGAATGGTAAAAATGCTCGAAGCCTTTATTGATTCCATAGCTGGTAGAACATTTTACAAAACAGTTTTTGCAAAGCAATTCTAAAATCTGAATACTTTAGATGCAATTATTTTTTATATCTTCTTTGGATCTATTACCCTCTATATATTACAATAATCCGGGAAAAACAATCCATCCTGAGGTTCGAAAGATCCTCAGGATTCCTTTGCTATTATGAAATTACAATATAGAAAGATTAATCATCTTCAACTGCTTTGCGCCAAAAAGTCATCAACCTCCAATAGCTTGCGCATCTTTAATATCTCCTTTACTATCTTGGGTTTGACAATATTTAACAAATCCTGTAACAAAATCAAACAATTCCAATCGTATTTTAGAATCTTATTCAATATCATTTCAATAATGACGATAGGAAACATATTAACTATTTCCTATCTTATTTATTCCTAATTAATTGAAAAGTCAATCAAGATAACATCATGAACTGTAGAAATAAGGGAGATATTCTTACCTTTTCCACAACCCAACATACCCCCCAACTTACCTTCTTGCATGTCCTCATGCAAGCAAATATTTTACATGTAAAGCAATAATGTTGTAAGGTGGAAAGGTTGGTTCACTAGGTCTCCTGAATCCATTGCTTCTTTTGAGCTCTCCAAAAGAAACATCCTCCCTTTTCTTGTTAATTTGATAATATTTTTGGTAACTTTCTGGAGGAAAGAAAATGATAGGGGGATTATATCTGCACCCAATCCAAGCAGGTCCTTCCTCTTGGAGAAGTCTAGAATACCTTTCTATTCTGAAGGTAGCTGCAAAGAAATTCTTGTACCCAAAGGGTTCCCTACTCTTTGCTTCACTAGAGGATGCATCCCATATCATTTTAGAAGAAGCAAGAGCTTCTTCCTTAAGATCTCTAAAAAGTGTGATACCTGAATGTATAACCTGTATATGGATAGGGGCTAAGGAGTCTACAAAACCCACTCTTTTCATGAAGGTTTTATGTCTCATAATGGATGGAAAGGACTTTGGAGGCTCTCCTTTGACCCAGAGATCTAGCCCAGTTTCCCTCTTTAGGAAGGTTTTGTGATATTTACCCCATCTGAATTGGTTATGAGTAAATGACAGAAATTCCTGAAACTGTATGTCACCTATGAATGGGCCGGGGTTATCTTTCCTTTCTTCTTCTAGAATAAAATTATGAAAGTATAACTCACTCAAAAGGTATTGTACCTTTTTGTCCTGCTCTCTAAAACATGAAATAAACTTAGGTACAGTGGAAAATGTAATGGGTTTACCTAATTTGATGGCCTTCACTCTCAATAACAGATAGCATTCCAACAGGAATAAAGTGTAATTGGTGGCAGGGGATGTGCAATTGATGGCATCAGAGTAGACATCACAGATTTCTTTGATTTTCTCCAAATCTTTTTCTAATTGGGTTTGTACCTTCTTTACCTTCCCTTGGGCTCTGGTGAGCTTAGCATAGGTCTCACTTTCTGTTGTTTTCATGTCCTTCATTTGTTTAATAATATTTTGATGTTTATCCCTAGTGACCATCTCATCTTGGTGTTGATCCAATTCTTGTTGGGCTTGTCCTAGCTCTGCCTTTAGCTTATCAATGGTGGCACCCTGTGTCTGAGATTGGGATTCTTGGTATTCTTCCATAGCGTCCATCTCCTCCCTAAATTGAGTTAATTCTTGCTAGGCCTATGTAAGATATGCTATAAGTCTATCTGCAATAGCACTCTGTTCCTGGGACTAGAGTGCCTAATGCTCTGCCAAAGCCAGTAATTCATTTCTGTTTTGAATCAAGGTTTGTTGAGACTGCATCAATTCTTCCTCCAATCTCCTGATGGTAGCATTTTTCTCAAGGAGTTGATTTGTTTCCTCTAATACTGGGGTATCTTTCTGCGCCTCAACATCAATTGTTTATTTACCTGTCATCATTTCTTGTGTTTCTAAAGGAATTACTTCCTCATTTCGAGCTACTGCCTCTTCTACTATTATTTTTTCAAGGTCTGATTGTATCCCTACAGAGTTTGTAGTGACTTCTTATTTAGGAAGAGGGATTCTTCCTTGCACTCTTGCCCTTTTGTTTTTATTTCTTTTATGGGCCTTATCTGCTTGTTCTAGTTGCTTCCTCAATTCTTTAATAATTTCCCTGAGTTTTCCCACCTTCTTCTTTAATACTTCAACCTTCTTAGCTTTCTTCTTCATCAGTTTATTTTCCTTTTTTATCTTTATAATTCTCTTATGGTTCTTGTCTGATTTCTATTTGTGAGGGGCCTCAAGGTCTTCTTCATTCTGGTCAGCATATAGTTGTTCCTCTATTTTCTCCAAATACTTTGTCTGTTCAGGGGGGATTCATTCCTTAGGATGAGGTTCTTCCTGTGCTACATCTTTTGAAAATGACATTTCAAAATCAGGGAAATTTTTGGAAGGTTTTGAAGAACAAGCCTCCCCTTGGTATGATTCTAATCTAATTTTTTCCCTGTCAATGGAAGTTCCCAAACTCCCTAAAACCTGAGCAATTTCTACTTCATAATTTTTCAAAAATTGTTCTGACAGGTGCTCTAATTCTGGTTGGGTGTCTTCCTGATCGTTATTTTGTTTCGATTGATTTATTTCTTGAACATTTTCCCGTAGAGATTGCTCTTCCACATCCTGAATTTCCTCATTCATTTCTTGAATTTGTTCAGGGTTTCTTATTCGTCTGCTTCTCCTTATTTTCTCAAAGGTGGATTTAGGAGCAACATTTTCTCTTTTCCTCTTTTTAGTTAATGCCTATGTTTGTGAAGTCTGAGCTTTTGTAATTTGGGAAGCATCTATCTCAATTTTGGTTTGGGAAGTTGTAATGTCTAATTAGGCAGTGACCTCCTCTCTCTGTGTCTCTTCAATTCCCTCTGGTGGATCCTCTTGACATAATTCAGGATGTACAAGTCTATTGGTCCCAATGAGATTACCCCGGGTCACTTGAGTTTGAATTAATGCCTTGTTTACTATCAATTTAACTAATCCATGGTGACTTATAAAAGTAACAGGATCCTTGGACTTTTGTGTTTTTAAGGCAACTTCATGTAACATAGCATTTAGAAAAAAAGGTAGATTGATCACTAACCTTTTTTTAAGTGCCGCCAACAATTTGAGGTGACGTGGTCAAATTACGTCGTACCATCCATCATAGGTAATATATCTTTAAATTACTCTAGCCAGTTCTTTCCATGGTTCACTAAGGGCACTGGGTTAAGTCCCTTCCCCTTCTTATCCAATTTTTCTCCAGGGTCTATAAAGGTTTTTACAGCTTCCTTAAGCATTGTATACCTTCCTATCAAATGAATTCCCGTGTTAGGGAGGCTTGTGGCCTCAGCTATGATTTCCAAAGTAACTGGAATTCATATGCCTTGGACTATGGAGTTTTCTTCCTGCAGATTCTGAAAGAATTCAAGCACAACGTTCATATCATATCCTTGCAACCGATTAAGATATTTCGTCCACCCTAAACGTTGTAAGATTTCTCTTGCCTGTTCTGTAATCTGTAACAATTTTGGCTCCCTGCACACACTTCTGCCACCCATTTTTGTGATAAAATGGAAATGACTAGCATTCTTGGTTGCAGATTTGGTTAGACTAGCATGGAGAAAATATTACCAAAAATAGAAAATATCAGAGAACAACAAGTGTTTTGCAGGTTTCATTTATTACAATTAGTACTATTTTATTGAGAAGTGTGTCGAGCATCCACTCCCCTCATTAATGTAGAGGTCGACCTCGACTGTCAATGTATGGGAATGTAATGAGTGTAGGTATTTCTAGTGAGAGATAATGATTGCACTGTTTCCGCCAATGAGGATCAATCATTAATTTTCAAACAACATATTTTAACGGTAAGCATTAAACGTTAGTCCTCTTTCATGGAAAAAAAAATCGAATTTAATATACCTATACTCAAAAAGGATTTAAGGATACATAAGACGAATAAATTAAATCTGTTCATTTAAAATAATATCCCACATATAATAATGTTGTTACTTTTCCCATTTTATTGAATACAGTCGAAATGATAGCCTCATTATTAAGTGAAGGAAATATAGAGACACCCATAAACATGGTGTTTAAGGTAAACTCCCATACCACAGGCAGAGCCACTACTGCCAGAAGGCATCCATAGCCTCGATCGAGTTTCCTTTTAACCCTTATATGAGCATGTATCCTTAATAAATATTTGAATCATTTTTTCCCAAAAATACAACTATCCTGGTTTGGTAGCGAGATGGTGATAATGCCACTCACTATATTGTAACTTAAGTGAACAAGCCAGATCATGATGAGACCCCTTGTCCTTTGATGAGAAAATGTCAAAGGCCATTTCCCTAGTGTGGTAGCCATAATGGGAATGTCACTTATGTTATTATCCTATGATCTGGTAGGTTGGCTCGTGATGAGACCCCCTATTCTTTGTGGGAAAAGTTTATTAGTATATTTATTTATTATATATATATATATATATATATATATATATATATATTTATTTATTTATTTATTTATTTTTATTTTGGTATCTGGTCTATTAAGGGAGGCTCATCTACTCCTTAAGAGTAAGGGATGGCATAAAGAAGTGTAAGGATGATAAGTAAAAGTGTACCTAAGACTCCTTATTATAATATAAAGGAAAATAATCGTTCAAGTGTATTTGTATGTATAAGGGGAAAAGAAACGAATTATGGTGGTTACAGGTTATGAACAAGGTGTAAGATATTTCAAAGAAAGTAATATAAAAAAACAATTTGATAAGGTATGGGAGATAGTCCACAAAATAATGACAGATCGTTGTGATGATAATTAGAAATAATGTTGGTAAAAATTATTTAGTGAAATTCGTACCCCAAAGGAATGGCTTGGCGTTTTATCAACAATGTAGGGAAGGAATGGCTAAATGAATAGCAGGCATGAAAAAATAACAACAAGTGTTCAAAAGGAACAACATGTGTGCAAAAGGAACAACAAGTGTTCAAAAGGAACAACAGGCGTGAAAAAGGAACAAAAAGTGTTCAAAACGAACAATAGGTGTTACACATTATTTTTTTTATCCCTATGACCATTAATGATGTAAACATATCTATTGCCTTCAGAGGGGTCAGTGGCCTGAGTTCCTGAAGAGAAAAGGGAGAAGATATTTTCCTGAGAAAAGAAGTTGCACTTTCCCTTGTAAAAACCCTGTAAAAAAGGAAGTTCGTAGGTTTCTATATAGGCAGGGTGCGAGAATGCTTGATTCTCGTAGGTTGCACCATAGCTAGGGTATGAGAATGGTTGATTCTCACAGGTTGCACCATAGCTAGGATGCGATATGTTTGCAGGTTTTTCTATAGGCAGGGTGTGAGAATGCATACACATGGGAAAAACAAGCGTTTTCTCGAATCTTCTAGAAGGAGAAACTTCTATGGTGAGGTGGCATCTGAATGGTTTGGATCTTAATCGCTTTCATGATTTAGTGGGATCATCCTAACCTCATCACCTTATCCTCTTCAACTTATAAAAGGAGAGGAGTTCTCATGGAGAAAGTTATCTTTGGTTAGCTTGGAGCTTTTGGGATTTGGCTTGGAATTATTAGCTTGGTTAGAGTGGCTTTGAGATTTGATTTGTCAAGATAGATTATGAGTAGCTATCAAATCTATGCTCTCAGAATTATTGGAGTGGAAGTGTGTGGGGAATGAAGGATAGTTGGAAGGGACTTTATGACATCAAGGCCATGGTTGTAATCTCTCTCTCACATTTAATATGATACAGTAATATGATTCTTTCCTATAAATCTTGTTGTGTTTTATTGTATGATTCCTTGATCACATACATAAGTTTATATTGAGTTTATGTTATTACTATCACTTTGGTTGGTTGCGTTCTTTTGCAGGTTCATCATTGTACGAACGTTGGAACGGAGCTAGGATGGCGATGGTGAGAGGAAGTGACGTTTAAACGGTATGTCACCTATCCCTCTTTAGTTAGTAAATTCAATATCTAAAACTTAAGGAAAGCGTCATGTTCTGGTGTGTTTTGTTCTAGATCTAGGTGGATCTAGGGAGATCAGTTAGTGTCCTCACCTACCAATTTGTCTGATAACAATAGGTGCACAAAAGGAACAACAAGTGTTCAAAAGGAACAACAGGCGCACAAAAGGAACAACAAGTGTTCAAAAGGAACATCAGGTGTGTAAAAGGAACAACAAGTGTTCAAAAGGAACAGCAGGCACACAAAAGGAACAACAGGCGTGAAAAAGGAACAACAAGTGTTCAAAAGGAACAACAGGTGCACAAAAGAAACAACAAGTGTTCAATATTTTCTCGTTTACTGCTGTAAAGAAAAAAAAAATGGTGGATTTTCCATGAAAGACAAGGTTTTTGTGACAAGATAAAGCAAGAGTGAGGAATAGAAATGAGTGTTGATTATGTTCATTATGATTTTCTCAAGTGGCTTTCATAATAACAATAAAAATAAAAAATGAAACTAATAACACAATAAGTTCTACAAGAAATCTATATACAATATGTACAGTATCAACAAAATGCATCATTTATGGAGTTGGAGTGGTTGGGTTACCTTCTAAGCCAGCCAAAACCTGAATGGTAGGGTCCTTACTTACTTCCTAGTAGAAAGATTATTTTGAGGGTGGTTGATGATAAAGTCGTAGTCGGTTTCCATTGGCCAAAAATGGAGAATCAGACCCGTCGATGGTGCTTGAAGTGAGCGTACCATTTTCATGAACTTTATTAATTTCATATGGCCCCAACCACCATGTCTATAATTTTCCTGGGAAATCGTGAAATCTGGAATCATAGAGAAGCGCCCAATCACCCTTCTTGAATGATTTCTTCTTGATATGTTTATCATTCCAGGTCGATCTTTGTTGTTGAATAATGGATGTGCATTCCACAACAGATAGGAGTGCTTCATCCAACTCATTGAGTTGTTGAAGGCGTTGTTTATGTGATTTTGTCAGATCCAATCCCATTTCCTGGGCCATCCGTAGGGTCTTGATCTAAAACTTGATTGGGAAGATGGATTCTTTACCATAAACCAAGTGATAAGGAGAGTAGCTAGTAGTGTTATGCCATGTTGTACGATAATACCATAAGGCATGTGGGAGATCAGTAGCCCAATTCTGTCGATTTGTTGAGACGATCTTTGTTAGGATTGCCTCCAGGACCTTATTGTTTCTTTCTACTTTCCCATTTGCTTGTGAGTGGTATGGAGAAGTAACTATGTGCTTAATATGGTAATTGTCCAGGATGGTGGTAATTCTATGGGCCGTAAATTGTGACCCCCCATCAGTGATTACCTCTCTGGGTAGTCCATAGCGTACAAATAATTTGAAAAATAATTTAATGAATACTTCTTATGTTTCATTTGGTAAGGCTTCTACCTCTACCCATTTGGTCATGTAGTTTGTCACAACGAGGATATAGGCTTTCTGATTTGACTTTGGATTGAAAGGGCCAATGAAGTCTAGTGCCCATTTTTCAAATGGTTCTGCAACTACTTGTTCTTTCAAGGGAATTTCATCAGCCCACCCTGATTTTCCCATTTGCTGACAACTATTGTAGGTATAAACATATTTCTTTGAATCTCTGAATATTGAGGGCCAATAATAGCCCATCTATAGAATTTTGTGTCCAGTCTTGCGGTCTGCAAAATGCCCACCAGAGGGCTCATCATGTCCTGCCTTTAGTATATCATAGATTTCTTCATTGCGTACGCATCTGCGAATCTGGAGATCAACACCTGTGTGAAAAAGACATCCACTGATCCAAGTAAATTGTGCGCTACACTAGATGATCAGTTTTCTCTCCCGTGATGATAGATGTGCTGGTAATTTCCCCGCTACCAGATAATTTGTGACATCAACATACCAAGGTGGCTTTGTGGTGATGGCAAACAGATGCTCATCTGGAAATTGGTCTTTAATTGTTAAGGAGTCATTTGTTTCGGGTATGCAGGACAGGAAGTCTGCGAAAATATTTTCTCTCCCTGGTCTATCTTTGATGGTGATGTCAAATTCTTGCAATAATAGTAACCATCGAGTGACCCGTCCATTAGTAATTGGTTTATTAGCCAGATATCTAATAACAGAATGATCAGTATAAAGAATAACTGGATAGCCTATTATATAATGACGAAATTTATTGATAGTATGTATAACAACTAAGAATTCCTTTTTTGTTACTGTATAATTAAGTTCGACTGAAGTGAGATTCTTGCTAATAAAATAAATGGCGTAGGGTTTCTTGTCTTCTTCCTGTCCGAGGATAGCGCCTATGGCAGTATCTGATGCATCAATGGAGATATGAAATGGTATTTCCCAATTCGGTCCCCTTAGTACTGGTGTTGTTGAGATCAACTTCTTGAGTCTTGCAAATGCCACATCACACTTGTCAGACCACTGAAACTCTACATTACCCATCAAAGTGTGTAAAGGTCCAGCAGCTCTTGAAAAATTCTCCATAAATCTGTGATAGTATCCTAAAGCACCAAGGCAACTATGTACCTCTGTTTGTGTGTGCAGTGTAGGTATATTAAGGATTACCTCTATTTTTTTTGGGTCTACTCTAATTCCATCTGCATAAATATAATGTCCAAATACTACACCTTCTGTCATCATCATGTGGAAGTTTTTGTGACTTAAACATAACCTGGTAGCAATGCATCGTTCTAGTACTTTTTCTAGGTTATTTAGTGCTTAATCGAAGTCGTCGCCATAAGCAGTGAAATCATCCATATAAACTTCAAGCCCTTCACTGATCAGATCACTGAATATGCTTAGGATGGCCCTTTGGAAGGTAGTTGGAGAATTACAAAGTCCAAAGGGTAATACCCTGTATGTAAAGGTACCCCAGGGGCATGTGAATGTAGTTTTTTTTTTATCTTATGGGGAAATCTAGATCTGATTATAGCCACCGAATCCATTTAGGAAAGAAAAGAATTTCTTCCCTACCAAAGTATCCAAGACCTGATCAATGTAAGGTAAGGGGAAGTGGTCCTTTTGAGTGGCTTTGTTCAGTTCCCTCTAGTCGATACAGATTCAGCATTTCCCATTTTTCATGGGGACGATCACTAATGGGGAAACCCACTGGCTATCTGAGATAGGATATATAAAATATGCATCCAACAACTTTTGTAGTTCTTCTTTGACGATGTCCCTGAGATGGGGGTTCAGTCTTCTCTGTGGCTGTCGAGTAGGTCGAGCATCTTTTTCAATGTAAATGAGGTGTTTGCAAAGTTGCGGATCAATACCTTTCTTATCAGAATACTCCTAAGAGAAAGTTTGATGGTATTTAGAAAGGACTTGGATTAGCTTTTGTTGTTGTTTCTCATCTAAATTGAAATTGATGTTCAGAGACTTTCCTACTGTGATCTCGAAGGATTTGTTGTTATGAACAGTGGTGGTCGGGATTTGTTGTTCCATTAAATCTTCTAGTGAATCTCCCTGTGCTTCACAATCTAGGAAAATCTGGCTCATCTTGCATGTGGGATTGCTCACGACAGCAAGGTCGTCAATAAATCTACTGATTATGTCATCCTCAAGTTGGTCCTTAATTCTGAGAGCTTCTTCCAGTGTGAGAGGTGCTCGTAAATCCTTTTTTGGATATTGTGGAAGTGACAATTGTGGATATCTGAAAGTTGGTCTTAGCTTGGATGGCGGATATAAGATTAAATTTTTTGTGACACCTCCTCTAGTAATTTTCATATTCCCTTTGCAACATCCTATATACGCATCCATTGTTGCAAGCCAAGGTCTACCCAGTATTAATGGATGCCCTTCAAGTCCGCTTCTTGGGTTGATGATGAGGAAATCCACTGGATACTCCCAATAGTCTACTGAGATTTCTATATCATGCAATGTGTCGATCGGTTTGACCACTGATCGGTCAGCCAATTGTAACATAATTGGGGTGGGTTTGAAAGAGTGAAAACCTAAGAAGTTATAGGTTTCCATAGTCAGGATGTTGATGGTCGGCCCCAAATCAACTAGTGTATTTGGGAAGGAACAACCCTGGATCTGAACTATTACTATGGGGTTCCCTAGATCTGCATATTTTATTGGTTCTTGTCTACCTAGAATTAGATCAGACAAGGCTCCTACTACGAGGACTATTGATGATGAATTATTGATTTTCCTGACAGGTTTCCTTCCACATAGTTCCTTGATTGTCTTGGAATAGATCGGAATGTCTTGTAGATCCTGCAGGAGTGGGATTTTAATATATAAATTCTTAATTTCACCTACAATGTCAAAATTAGGATACACAACAGGTTTTTCTATCATCAGTCTTTCAGGGAACGGAGGAGGAGTTGTATCCTTATCAGGATCCTATGGTTCGACTGTGTTTCCTCCTAGCTCTGTTTCTTTGGTTATATGCTTCATCGAGGGTGTTATTGTTGGTTGTTTATCCTTTTCCTCCTCCTGATTCTGAATGACATTATGTCCGTTAGGAGAGACTATACGCCCTGACCTCAACCTAAGTTCATTGCATCCTACCGAGTTGATTTCCCCTTCTCCATTTTCCATAATCTTGACTAGTTGAGCCAGTCTTTTATTGGGATTTGGGTGGGGTTGGGCTGGTAATTGAGGGTGTAATTGTGGTTGGAGGTTTTGGGGTAGCTGGAGTGGAGCTTGAAATGTGGGTTGGGTCTGAGGGTCCATCCCCATGGGTTGATTGTTTATCCCCATGGGGAGCTACCAATTCTGGTTCCAATTTTCATTTTGGGCATTCGTATTGGGCCACTGCAAAGGGTAGGGGTTGTTATTGGAGTTTTTCCAGGGTGGGGTGAGATATTGTGTGTTAGGCCAAGTGGAACTTGTAGTTGGTTGATTCTTCCAACTGGGATTTACAGTGGGCTGGTTTGGCCAAGTGGGGTTTGTAGGTGGGTATTGTTGGGGTTGCTAGTTCTGATTAGTAAACGATTGGCCCTGCCATGCATTACCATAATTTTGCTGCTGATTATACTGTCCGGAGAAGGAGGAAGGGTCTTGTAGTGTATTTGGAGGTCAGTTCTACCATTAATGACGCTGAGCCATCATATATAATGACTTTGTTTCTTCTTCCTCTTCTCTAAATACAGCTTTCAGTCCAGGGAGAGATGGGCATTGCTCTGTTTCATGATCCTTGGTGCATATAGCACAAACCTGAACCACATCCAAAGGGAAATCCCTTGAACCATGTTTTCTTCTACATATGTGGCAAAATATGGCCAAAGTCTTTTCTGCTTCTGTTTTTTTCTGTTTGACCTACAATACATCCAATTGTGTAGTCAAAGTGCTCAGAATATCTGTTTTGAAATTTTCTAAGAGATTACCAACTTCATCTCGCATGACACCCCTACTTGTAGTATTGTTACTTCTAGTGAGGGAAGTCTACATTCCTGATCTGGTCCGTGTGATTCCTCATGATCACCTGATACACAATTGAATGATGTTATCATAATTTTCTTGATAAATGTCACCCTTTCCCATTAGATTCAATGTTTCTACCCATTCATATTTCATACCCTTAATCAGAGTTGCCTTAAGTACTTCACCTGGTAATGCACCATAGGGTTATCTTTGTAAATTATACTGAAATCTCTCGACATATTCTTCTAATGATTCATTTTCTTTTGTAATCATTTGAAAGATTTCATCTTTTAAGTCCCTGGTTCTACAATAATCCTGATATTTTGTCAAGAAGGCTTGTTTCATCTCATCCAATGAGTTTATAGTTCCTCCCCCTAATCCCATAAAACATTGTAGATCTTCTCCCTTCAGAGTGGAGGGGAACAATTTTAATTTTTGGCATTCAAAGGTGTAATCATACCCTCTACATAGGACATCAAATTCAAATAAGAATGTGTTCGAGTATTCTAAGATCAATCCATGAAAGGTTGGCAGGTTTTGTAGGGGAATTGCCTTCATGGGGGCATTGGAAATTGGATCAACTATCGGATATTCCAATGTGGAAGTCTGGGGACGTTGTTGATTTGGTTGTGCCATTTGATAAAAAATGTGCTAGAAATCTTCAGGGATTTCTTGATCTAGGTATTTTATTCGAGGTGTTTGATTATCTAACCCTCTAGGGGATTTGATTTCACTCCCTTTATCTAGGATTTCAGGTATGCCTTCTTCTTTCTCAGGAGATTAAGGATCAAGGGGTGGTGATGGATCTGCCTTGGGAACCCCGCTAGTTTCTCCTTCCCCTTCCTGCAAATTACAAGAATTTCCCTCTTCTAAAGGGGTGAGAGGTGGAAGATTTGTGCTCTGAAAGCTTTTCTCAGTCCCTTCAGTTTTGTTGTGAATCTCAGCGTGGGTTGTAGTTGGTGAGACTTCTTCCAAAGTGATTCAGGTACATCCTTTCCTAGGTCCAACCAAATCTTGAGATTCATCTTTTCAGATCATGTCGTCTATGAAAGTTCTTCTCCTAGGGAGCACCGGACCCTCAACTTTGGTAATTTTTGGTGGGGGTTTTGGTTTTTCAAGATCTTTCTTCTTAGTCATACACACTTCACACAAAAATAAATTCAAGAAAGAAAAACACCTATGCAACCTCTTAATGCGTCAGCTAGAGGTAGGCGATGGCATAAGCATCTTACTTATTTCCTGCGTAGGTTCTTACCTTCCATCTTCAATACCTCGTCCTCCAGAGGCACAATCTATTCTACCTTTGACATTCTCCCCGGCAACGGCGCCAAAATGTTGGTATCTAAAGATGTCTTAAAAGAAGCCTTAGTTTAACATTAATTTATCAACCCAAGGATGCATCTTTTATCTCAAGAATATCAGCAAAATCTATGTAGATAGCTTATAGAGGCTAAAATCATGTAGTCAGAGCAGATCTGAGTTTATCAATGATCAAGTTCCTCAAATTTTCACTTAAATATTCTAAGCATTAACGAAATTGAAATCTAATTACCAACATGTTGTGTAATAAAAGGGATTTAACTTAATCTTTCTAACTAAAAAGTAGGAATTGAATCTAAGCAAGGACTTGTAAAATTAACTATCAAATATTACTGGAAAGGAAATAGCATTAGAAGCAAATTACTCTATCTATGGAAAGAAACAACAATTGTTATTTAATCGAAAGATGTAGTAAATCTTGCTTTACTGAAAGGAACAACAACTATAACTTTAATGGAAAGTAACAACAATCGTAAACTAATTGAAAGGAACAACAATTGTAAACTAATTGAAAGGAAAAAAAAACTGCAAACTAGTTTGAAAGGAACAGTGCTAGCAAATCTAAATGAATAAAATAGCGCATCTGAAAATTTGAGGAACTGTCAGGTAGTAAACTACAACAATAGGGATTTGAGTATAAATCATTAATACTTGAAGGAAATATATACCCTTGATATGAAAATGGCATACTAGAACACTTAAGCATTCATTTTAACTATTGCAAAAGAAACTTAAATCATAAAACAAAGATAAAATTGATACAATTACAGATCAAACAGTAACTCCTTCAGATTGGGCCCTTGGTCCTCATAAGCACTGCTACTGGAAACTCAGTATATCATAATGGTAAAAATGCTCGAAGCCTTTATTGATTCCATAACTAGTATAACATTTTACAAAAACTGTTTTTGCAGAGCAATTCTAAAATCTGAATACTTTAGATGCAATTCTTTTTTCTATCTTCTTCGAATCTATTACCCTCTATATATATAACAATAATCTGGGAAAATTAAGCCATCCTAAGGATTGAAAGATCCTCAGGATTTCTTTTCTATTATAAAATTACAATATAGAAATCTCAATCATCTTCAATTGCTTTGCGCCAAAAAGTCCTCAGCCTCCAATAGCTTGCGCATGTTTAAGATCTCCTTTACTATATCGGGTTTGACAATATTTAACAAATCCTGTAACAAAATCAGAAAATTCCAATCATATTTTAGATTATTATTCAATATAATTTCAATAATGACGATAGGAGACATATTAACTATTTTCTATCTTATTTATTCCTAATTAATTGAAAAGTCAATCAAGATTACATCATGAACTCTAGAAATAAGGGAGATATTCATACATTTTCCACAACTCAACATGGAATGATGGATTGAAATAGTGATAAGACAATGATGGATTGAATGAAAGGGACATATGGAATTTTGGAGTTGGGGATGCAGTGAAATCATGGTGTTGTGAGAAGGGTCATTTTTGGGAAAAGGCCATTTTTGAAGAGAAAAGCATGAAGTGGAAAGAAAATACAGCTGGAAGTAAAAGCAACAGATGCAAAGGACGCATGTGAGGCACGCATGAAAGGGAGACCTAACTACATTAGGGTTAGGGTTTTTGCATGATATTGTAATGGCCGATAAGCCAAGAATATGTATAAGTAGTACCTAAGAGGTCTAGAGAGAGATATAGACATAGGGAGAGGCAGAGAGAAAAACAAGAAAGGCTAGAACTACAACAATTTTGTAAGATGGTGAGCTAGAAAAGAGTCAAGAAACTCGATCCCGCGGGTTATATCGTAGGATGAAGAGCCTGGTGAAATCTAGTCAGCCTTATAGGGACCGGGAAGCCTATGAATATCGTAATATCCAAGATTCTAAACGCACGTGATGCGATATATTGTTGAGACATAATAAAAGAGCTTAAAAGACAAATATTTGTAGATGTATCCCAGGAGGGGGTGAACCACACTAAAACGTATGTTATATGATTGAATGTTATGCATTTCCATTGTTGTTAATGATTAAATGCTAGATAAGTGAATGAAGAACTAGTTAGATCTGATATTTCACATACATGAGTAAGAGTGACTGAGTAATTAAGATATTACACTAAATAAATAAAGATCACAAGGTAAAATTACAGATCCCCACTTATTCCCAGGCTACAATCATCTGAGTATTGTATCCACCCATAGAATTGTCTCGGGTGAGACTGCGCAGTGCACCCTATGTATTGTGTTGCCTTCTAGTTTACCAGGAGGGTCGATAGTTTTAGAGTTATTTTTTTGGAAGATTGTTAAATATGAACCCGGGTCAACTTATGAAAATAAGATAATATCAGACTAGACAAAGTAGTTTAAACCAAAAAATGGTTCTGTTGCCGGTTGGAACAGAATGGGATTGAGTGAATAAGATTTGTTGAAGAAGCGTAAAAAGAATGTCAAATCTGGCGACAAAATGTTAAAAGAATGAGAATATTAAAGGGGATGTTGAGACTGTGGAACCCATCGAAGGCCGATATCGAGAGCTGGTTCAAAACAAAGGAGATGGAGTTTGAGTATACAGATAACAAAAACCCAAATTTAACACCACGCAAATATCTGGACAAGTACGTATTTAGCGACTCGCATGAAGTATTTTTTTGCGATTTCCTGCATGTATTGCAGTAATGGATATTGAGTTTGAAAGACAACCACCCTACAAATAGAATCAGATAGCTATATTGGAATCCTGTGGATATCGCGCATTTACAATAAGTTGAAAATAAATTTACGCGTGTAGTAGATTTATGGTTAGACAACATTATTGCAAGATTTATCACATAATTTACAGTAGATACCGTGAGCCTTATAGTGCAGCGGAGCAAGAGTTCCTGAAGGGACCTCGAGGTAGGTATATCATATCACTATATACGTCCATCAAGATATCACTATATAACAAGGGTGTAATGATACTGTCCTTAGACATATAAAATTCCCTGTGTGCATGGGGGAAGGGGAAGCACTCACAAAATACAAAGAAATGGGGGAAGAAATGGATAGAGGAAAGAAGGAGGAGGCCTTGGATCCAATCATGAAGGAGGAAGGCTAGATCAAGAAAATCATAGCAACAACTAGAAGAACGCATAGTGGAGTACCCTACCAATATAAGATGGACAAAAAGAAGAGAGTCATAGGCGTGATGCAAGGCTTGGAAAGTGATGAAGAAGAGGTAGAGGATCTACGGGATGTGGAGAATATTGAGAAAATCCTACATGCGACATATTAAAGGAAGACAAGTGTTCCAAGAGTAGGAACAAAAGGAAGCACTCCTATTCATATCAGTTTCAATGTGGAACCCATAAACCCATGTGCGACTAATACACCAATAAGAACACTACCATTTAGACAACCGAATTTCAAAAGGAATACAACATGCAGTACATCTATTCAATGAGAAAAAACTCGAGGAGACAATTCAGAAAGTGGTAGACAAATATCTACACCGAGTAGAGGTAGTAGTTCCAAATTCAGGATGGAAGGACATGATCCCACTATTAGATTACCAGAATTCAAGGGAGAGGCATCGGAGGACCCTGAGAAGCACTTTTTCATTTGTGAAAATATCTGGGAAGAAAAACAAATCACAAATGAGGACACTAAAATTGTATAGTTAGCCATCACACTAAGAGACCGTGCATTGGATTGGTACATGATATTAGCCACAAATAGTCCACTAAGGAAAACTAGAATTATTATGGATATCAAGAATATATTGATAAATGAATTCCAGAAGCCTAGATCAGAGGATCAATACATGAATGAGATGATTGATATCATACAGAAACCAGGAGAAACTGTGTAGGACATTGACCATAGATTCAAATGATAGAAGGGAAAGCTAAAGTATGTCATGGCAAACATGCAACATAGGCATTTGTTTGTCAATTCCATTCTACCACACTTGAAGTAACCTCTAAGACAATATAAGTTTCAAACTCAGGAAGAGGCTCTGCAGGCATCCCTACAACTGGAAGAGAACCAATATAAAAAGACAAATCCATCCATAGAGGAGTTGAAGGAGGATCTGAATAACTTAACATTTCAGCCAAGCTAGAACATGGTCAAGCGCAAAAGAGAAGTTGTTTGGTGTACCACATGTAGGACATAAGAACACTGCAAGAATGAATGCCCAACATTCACCCAGTACATGGCAACAAGACTGCCAAACCCTTTTCCATCAGGAGGACTATGGTGTGATATATGTAATACACAGGGGCATGATCCATATCACTATCCAATGATGCATAAATACTAGATAGTCCCTAAGAGTTCATATTGCAACTTTTGCAAGTCAGTAGGCCATGATGACAAAGATTGCAGGACAATGGAGTTGATGAGGGAATGAACATTAGATAAATATAGGGTGTAGGAAGAGATGATGATAGGTCAAGATGCACCACAGTTCAACCAAGTACCAACCCCATATAGCATTAATCCACAACAATATAATATTGTACAACCACAGTACAATCTCGCACAGTATAACCAGGTGCCCCAGTACAATGCACCATGAGGAGATCGAGCTGGATATAGAGGTGGAGGACGAGGAAGAGTAGGATTTGGAACAGGAAGAGGACCAGTGGTATGTCATAACTGTAAAAAACTAGGACATTATGCAAGAAAATGTCCACTTCTTCCTGCGACGTGTATGTATTGTTGTGCATTAGATCATGACATAGAAGACTATCTGACACTATTGGGGAAGATCTAGGAAAAAGAGAAATCATAAAAATTAGAATGTCCAATGGATTCGTGCAGAAGCAAGGGAGGATGGAAGAAATATCAACATAGTTACACATAGAGGAGCTAAGACAAGAAATGATGCAGTAAGACAAGGTCTAGCACAACACCAATGGGTGAAGAAGAATGTTGAACCACATATGCAATTTGATGCACAGAATGAAAAATGGATATTCAAGCAAGCTAGAAAATAATTCTTGAAGATAGAAACTGCATCTACATTTACTATGCAACATACTCAAGACGAACCAACATATGATATTCCTTCATCAGTTGATCATACTAATGAAGCGAAACCTCTAGGATAATTAAGTACCATAAAGGATTTTTTGAAAAATATGCTAGAAATATGTAACTCAGAGCTAGAGGGGAAATTAGAACATAAAACAATCAATCAGGTACATACAAGAAGGAGGACAAGAAGAGAATTCATATTAAATTCTAACATTGGAGATTTCAATATGGGGGACATCATATTGGATTTAGGCTTTGAGTTGAATTTGTTACCCAAGAAGAAATGGAAATGTATGGGAGAGCTCACATTAGGAAATTCACATGTTCAACTGAAACTATCAAATTAACACAGATTTCTACCAATTGGAAGATTAAAGGGTGTGATAGTAGATCTGGATGGAGTGCGCACCAAGGAAGACATCGAAGTAATAGAAATAGTGGATGGCACGACACCTTATCCAACATTTCTTAGCCTGAATTGGGTGTTTGAAATCCTGGACATAATCAATTTAAAGACAAGGAATATGCCATTTGAGTCATAAGAATAAAAATTCATTGCGCCATTAGACCCATCATAAGGAGAAAGGTTTGCAGAACACACTTTTTTAGACCTGGAGTAAATTAACCAGTTGTACAAAACCAATGCGCGAGAAGAAGACTATGTGAATCCAGCTATAGATGGGGTACTTAGTTGGAGAAGTATCACGTCATGCATGTCAGACTTAGATACAGCGTTGAAAAATTGGCAACAAAGATTACATGAAGTCTCCACAATAATATGTGCAAGAATAGACCGTGGAGTACGATGTGTAGATACAAAGATAAGAGAACCTCCTAGATTTCATGGGATGAACGAATTAGAATAATTCCTAAAGAGATATGAATATGAAGTGTTGTCAAATCAGAGGTTCTTATCTCTGGATATATCACTCAAGGAAACACCTGAAAGATGGTGGGGTATGCACAAAACGACCGCGAAGGACTGGTACCAATGCAAACAATTATTGCGCATTAGATTCAATGCAGAGAGGAAGAGAAAAATGATGTATAGATATGATGGATATGGGTCACCGCTCGAACACTTGAAGAAGTGTATAAAATTATGGACGATGACACCACCAAAGGAATGGACTCAACACTTTATTCATACACTAGAAGGAATCCCAGAAAACTAGTATGTGGACCAGGAACTACATAATGGATAGTATTACAACAGAATTTTACAGTCACTTTCTCATTTGAACATGAAAACCCCAACATAGATTCAACACTATAAAATATCAGAGGGGTAATATTCATTCAAGAAGCAAAGGTTGAAATCATAATAGAGTACCAACAACATAAAAAACAGACATTAAAGGAATTATTGTCATGATACCATGTGCAGGAAGAAGCTCCAGATGAAGATGACCCGCACACCATTCAGATTACATAAGTTGAAGGTGAAAGAGAGGTTGAAGGCCCACCTATAGAATCATAATTTTTTTCTGGGCCGATCAAGGTGAAGAAAGTTAAAATTGGGACAACCGAGAATCCCAAAATGGCCAACATTGGAGACTACCAGGATGAGAAAATAGTAGAAAGCATAACAAATTCACTGCATGAGTACAATGACCTGTTCCCAAAAAAATTTACAGAAATGAAAGGCATAGTAGGAGAGATAGGAGAGATGAATATACCTCTCAAATATGAGGCTTTATCAGTCAGAAAATGAACATATAGATTGAACCCAATATTTAAGAAGAAATTGATAGGATGTTGGAGGCTAGAATCATAGAACTAGTGGAGGAATCTAAGTGGGTAAATCCTATGGTAGTTCAGGAGAAGAAGGACAGAGGGATAAGGATATGTGCCGACTTGAGGAAGTTGAATTATTATTTCCTTCATGACCCTTTCCCTACCCCTTTCACATATGAGGCATTGGAGAATGTAGGAGAATGTAGGAGGCCATGAAGCATACTCATTCTAAGATGGATTCTTAGGTTACCATCAAATCAAGATAGCCTCAAAAGACAGGTACAAGTCCACTTTTTCTACAAAATGGGAATCCTACCAATACATAGTGATGCCTTTTGGGTTGAATAATGCACCAACTATATTCTCAAGTGTAGTGATAGCTGCTTTTAAAGAATTAATCCATCAGTTTTAGAAGTATACCCTGATGATTGGACAATATACAGTCTATTGAAGGACCATGTAGAGGTGTTAAGGCTGATGTTGGAAAGATGCAGGCAGTGATATCACTAAATATCAAGAATTTCATCTTTGGGACACCTTTTGGGATACTATTGGGCCATATAGTATGAAAACAAGGCTTGCTAGTAGATCCTGCCAAGATTGCACTGATTATTAATCTACCAGCACCAAAGTCAATACATTAGTTGAGAGAAACATTGGGACACATAGGATAATACATGAAATTCATAAAATGGTATGCACATATCACTACACCAATGGAGAAACTATCGAGGAAAGATAGTAAATTTCAGTGGAATGAGGACTCTCGGCAAGGATTGGACACTCTAAAATATAAGATGGTAACAACACGAATACTAGTATTCCCAGATTGGGAAAATACATTTCATGTGCATGTAGATGCATCAATTATAGCACTTGAAGCTATTTTGGCACAGCTAGGAATAGGGGAATTGGACCATCCTATAGCATTTTCTAGAAGAAAATTGTCAAAGTCATAGCAGAATTACAATACCACAGAAAGAGAAGGCTTAGCTATGGTTTATGCACTCCATACATTCAGACACTACTTACTAGGAAAACATTTCAATATGTTTACAAATCATTCATCCCTCAAATACCTATTCAATAAGCTAGTGTTGTGGGGGATATTTTGTAGACGGTTACTGTTGTTCCAGGAATTTTACTTTGAAGTGATAGTCAAACCAAGAAATTTGAATGAAGGACTTGATAAACTATCAAGGATCACTAATGGAGAGGAACCTATGAACTTAGAGGATAACTTCCCCAATGCACAATTATTTTCAGTACAAGTATATGATGAATAGTTTGTTGGCATCATTCAATACTTGAGTTCAGGGACTGCGCCACAAGAATTCAACACTATGGAAAAGAAAAATATAGTAGTCTGAGCTCTAGAATATTAATTGATTGCAACACAATTATACAAGATGGGTGCAAATAACATGTTTAGAATATGTGTACTAAAACATGAAATAATTAGGGTTTTAGCAGAGGCCCATGATGGAATAGAAGGAGGGAATTATGAAGGAAAATCTATCACGCAAAAGGTGTTGTGCACAAGACTATGGTGTTCGACCGTTCACAGAGATACAAAGGACTACTTCCAGAGATGTGATGTATGTCAGAGGGTTTGTAAACCTAATAGAAACGACGATATTCCCCTAATACCACAAGTAACCTTGCAGGTATTTGACAAATGGGAAATAGAATTTGTAGAACCAATTAACCCACCAACAAAGAGGTCAGGAGCAAGGTATATCATTACTGCGACAAGGTATCTAACACAATGGGAAGAATAATCAAAAGTAAAACATTGAAGCACATAGACAACATCACGCTTCTTATTTGAGCAAGTGATCATTATATTTGGCTTCCCAAGAATTCTGATGAGTGACCAAGGTACTCACTTCATTAACCGTACTATTAGGGATATGACCGAGGAGTTTGAAGTCTATCATCAAAAGAGTACACCATATCACCCTCAAGTAAATGGAACAATGGAAGCCTTTAATAAGATCCTAGAGAATGCATTGACAAATATATGCAATGTCAACAGGGATGATTGGGACTTGAAGATACCAATAGTACTATGGTCATACATGAATACATGCAAAAAGTTGACAAGGCAAACACCATTCAAGTTGGTGTATGGATAAGAAACAATGGTGCCATTAGATTTTTTGGCACCTAGTCTGCACGTAGCAACAATCAACGAAAGACTAAGTTAGTTGATGGAGATGGAGGAAGATAGGATCCTAGAAATATTTCACCAATAGCTACATAAAGAAAGCAAAAAAACTTGCCTTGACATACATATTAAAAGGAAGAGTTTCAAGGAGGGAGACCTAATCTTGGTGTATGAAAATAAATTTTATCAACACCCAAGAAAGTTCAAAATGCATTGGTTGGGACCAAATCAAGTGAATACTACCACAGATGGAAGATTTGTATAGTTGAAATGTTTAGGAGGTACATAAATAAGAGGAATGATCAATGGGATTCGACTGAAACTCTACAGGGACAGTCGACCTGCTAGCACTTAGAAAGTTACCATGCTGTAAAGAGAGATGAAAGAGAGAGAGAGAGAGAGAGAAGGGATTTAGCACATTGAAAAGAGAAAAGTCTGTGTGCAACATAAGACCGACACATTGTGCACCAAGGAAAGGTGAGATAGAAAATATCTTTCGCGCACTCAAAAATCCCAGCGTGCCGAAAATTTGAAAAATGGAGGTTACAGCAAAAAGGCGCCAACTGGTGGTGTCTATCAAATTGAATGTCAAGTACTCTTGAATCTCCTTTTCATTAATTTCACCAAGTGGAGGCGTCAAGGAAATTGAATTTCATCTATGCGAGAAGTGCCATTTCATTTAAATCACAGCTCGAGCAGATTCTCTGAGAAGCTTCACGACACTTGCTATATAAGGAAGGAATGTGAGAAACATAATGCTTATTGTGAAATTGTTAAGTCACAGTGAGATAGAGCATACATAGAGGAGAGTGATTTAGCAAGAGATACAGAGTGAACCAGTTTGGTAGAAAACACCCTTAACCACCATGGTACCACCCAAGTTCGGTGCATCGAGCCAGGCTAGCAAGAAACCTTGAACCCACCAAAGAGCACCACAATAGACACAGGGAACTAAACAGGAACCTACACAGGCCATGAAATTCATCAACTTGGAAGAAATTCCCTCACCCCATATGGAACCAACGAGCCCCACACCCGTGGTGGAGGAATCCCAACCAACAACAGTGGTTGGCATGGATGTTGACATGCAGGGAACTGGATAGGGCCATAAATATGAGGATGTAGGTAATCCTTCGCGACCTTTGCACGCTGAAGGATCCCAGAGGATAAATGGGATGAACCCAAAAAATACATAATTTTATGCACCAAGATAGTCACATAGAATAGAGCCTACATAGGAGTAGGAGGGGCTAGTAAAATATGTTACCGATTGGCCAAAAGCATATGTCGATGAGAGAAAAATGGAGGCTGGAAACTCAAGAAAACCACCATAATGAAAGAGAAAACAACCCATGGTAAGGTCACCATGCAGACAAGATGCAACATCCATAGTCCTACCATGCATTCCTAAAGGGGTGCAGGACATGCCTAACCTTATGGGATGCATGGAAAGACTACACTACTTGGACCACGATCTGGATGACATAGACAAGTTCCTTTAATTTGAAAGTTAGGTCTACCTTGACAACGTAGGTACAAGGCCCTTCGGTGATCCAATTTACAGCCGAAATAGTGGTTAACTACATTGGCCAATACTAGAATTTTAAAACTGCCAGATATTCCACATTTTGGAAGGGGTTGGGACACAAACAAATGCGTCAAGAAATTGATGGCAGTCACCCACAGAGGTTACCTATGGTTGGAAGAGACTGTCTCTATAGACTTGGAGCTCATTTATTTTATCACAAGTATACCATCTCGGGGGAAGAATCATGCACAGTACCTCGACGACAAGACGAAGGAGAATGCGTTGGAAGAGGAGATGAAAATACATATGGCATAGAGAGAGGGGCATGCAAAATCATTATCAAGTGCATCAAATGATGAAAAAAGAAGGATGTCCACCAAACTCATGGCTTGAAAACTACTTAGAAAGTGTTGCAAGAAGGAATTCCCTCCCAGGGTCATCGTAGTTGCAGCATAGTTCATAGAGGGAACTATGCTCAGTTGGGCCCTGTTGGCATAGGGGAAGACCCATGGTTCAACACTAACAACACACCAACAAAACCCTAACTACCAACCCTTTTAGAAACACCTCCGGAACAGGCGAAGTCTCACCCGGGGTAGAAGCAGGGGGGGTTACAGGATGCAGGTGTTTGTAACCAAGATGGGACACAGATCTGTGATAATAACACTTCACAGAGTACTCTATTAACACTTAGAATATGATATGAATTATTTCATTAGCTTTAATAACATCACATAACATACCCTAATAGAGACCGTCGCAGTAACAACAAAGATTAATCATTTCCACCACTTAGCACATAGCATTAAGTTAGATCTAGCATTCATTCATCTTTAACACAAGTAAAGCACTAATCATTAACATATCTATGTATCATACATAACATAAACAACACAACACAAAGAAAACCAAAGACACAAGATATACGTGGTTCACCCCAGTCTGCGTCTATGTCCACCAACTGCTTCATCTTCTTTATTATTCTTCAATCTCTTACATCCAATTTCTCTTGTGCACTAAGCCACAGAACCAAGCTTCACACCAGACAGGAGATCTGAGCACTGATTACCATATCCTCCTTCCCAAAACTAAGTCAAGGAATAGAGCCAACTTATTTATCAAAAACATAGCCTTATATACACATTTTGTTACACAAAGCAACTGACAACCGCTTCCACTTATCTACTACCACTATCTAGTTCTCTTATATAATACATTATTTCTTATTTACAATTTTACAATCCCTTACAAAAAGGCCTAAACATGGGAGAAACCATGGTCCGACATCCCATAACCCATTACAAAAACCCTAAGGAACCCCTTTTTGGGTCCACATATCCCGAACAATAAGTGAGATCCGTGATCTTAGCTTCGCCTGGGCACTCCATCTTCGACCAGCCTGTCAAAGTCCAAAAAGTTGTCAAACCTGACCAAGGTTTCCTCAAAACTTGGTCGAGGGCCAACAGGCCCCCAACACTCACCTGTGATTCGTCTTGATTCACTCAGGTCTAGGAAACACTACTTCGAAGGCCTAGAGCTTAACTCGAGCTGCCTTGACTTGTTGCTTTGCCTGAGCCTCCTGCTCAACAAGCTCCTTGATCCTTCCAGGCGTTGTTTTGTTGTTGCAACCACTTGGTCCAATTGCAAGCCATATCCTTCAATTTCTTCGAACACCTTGCAGGCTTCATCCTACACAAGTTGTAGCTTCTGCATGACTTCCATTACCTTTCCCTGGAGGGCAGTGATCTATTGTTGCACTGCGTGTTGTTCCTGAGATCTCTTCATTCTTTCAACTACTATGAGTAGATTCATTTGTGCCTATACAGAGGATGCCTATTGTTGTGCCTCCTATAACTGCGCTTCCAGTTTCCTTAGCTCTGGATCTTCTGCAAGGAATTCATATGTCTATGCGCTTATATCACTCATCTTTTTGCATTCTAGGGCGAGGAATCTAATTCGTCCTACCGCGTTGTTAGTGGCTTCCTCCCTCTAGTCATGCACCGCCTGCGAGGTGCTCGGTACTGCTTGGATCTCCAACTCTGTTATCCTAACTTGAATTTGTTGGATGGTCTGAGTGAGCTTCACTACCTGAGACTCGACCAAATCCTGTTCCTCCTGTGTCAAGCCTGGCACAGAGCGACATGCCTTATTCACCGCTTCTTTGACCACAGTCTTCTCTGTGAGAAGTTGGTCCCTTTCTCTCTATAGCTTCACTTTTTCCTCCTAGATAATTTCCCTAAACTCTTCTCTCTCACTTTCATACATAGTTACACTATACCACGCTACTCATAATTTCTCTAAGACTTCATATTTCTCTTGTTTCAAGGCTTATGTAGGCTTCTCCTTTTCTTCCTGAATTTTCTGAAGTCAAGCCTCTATCACATCTGCAATTATTCTCAATTGGGCTGGTTCATCCCCCAATTATGAAATTTGTGACGCAGTAGGTACTGCACGGACCGAACAGATAGCTTGTTTTACTTCCTTCAGTTCCTTTTCGATCCTTCCATATAGTTTGTCCTACTTTTCTCCATATATCTGCAAGATGTCCTCATAAGTATCCTCCATAGCTCCGCAAACCAAAATGATATCATCGTCCGTGAGCATGGCCTCTAACTGGGGCTTACTGGTGCACATATTCTTTCTTACTAAAGGTTTTTGCAGAGAAACCTTCCTCTTCTATTGTGTTACTGTTTTAGTAGGGGGATTTTTCAGCGGTGTAGCTTTGCCTCCTCCTTGTTGTTCTCCTTTTCCCCCTCCTCCTTTTCCATTTTCTTCGTCTTCTCCTCCGAGTGAGTGAGCAAGCCAACCCATTTTCTTTAGAGGCATTGTCCTCCTCATCGGTCTCTATCTCCTAGACATCTTCCTCCTTTTACTTCTTCTTTGTCCCACTGGACTGTCCAATAAGCTTGACCCATGTGACCATGGGGATTCCTATGGTTTCAGTGTCAGAGAGTTTGGCATCAGCAACAGGTACAAGGAATTCCTCTAGCCATTCCTTTGTGATATGCTCTATGTCTTCATCTATTAGCTTGTAGTACAATTGTAAATCTTCCTTGTTCTCATCTCTGTGCGCAGTGATATAGATAAAATGAGGATCTTAGTGAAAATTTTCTATTGGTCTATACTGGTGCAGGGTACACGATGTCATACGTGGAAATGACTCAATGGAAACCTTCAGTTGTTCATAATAGGCATGAAACACATCGTTGGACTGCCACTGCTTTGACATGTCGTAGGTGTACCACAAGGTAGAAAACCTAGCGACCAACGGCTCTGATGGTTCGATGTTTGGAAAAGTGGCTCCTTCAGGCATTCTGCAAGTGACAAATGCGATCAAAGTGATCATCTAGCTGAAGTGGAACTCGTATCCCAAATACTGAGTTTCGCGGAAGTATTTCTCCATTTCATTGACGAGGTAACTCGCCCAATTCATCTGCATTCCCTCCACACATTTTCATGTGAGTTCCACCACGAACTCGGTGACCTATGTGGGGCGGTTCTTCCTTACAATATTTCCAACTATGAGTTGGCAAGTGAGGCACATACCACCATCCTGTATAAAGAATACCTTGTAGCCTTTCTTCCCTTTTTCAACTTCGTCATAAGATTTCTTGATGCACTGTGCCAAAGAGCAGTCTGAGGAATTCCCTGGATAAAACTATTGAGGGTCAGGTCCCTTCATGCTTAGTCCTGTAATCAGGTGGATCAATACCAAATCCACAGTAATGCTTTGGTCGAGTCACAGGTATTCGCCATGATAACACAACAAGATGAGTTTAACGCAAGCGTTATCCTCCTGATGGTGGCAAAAATGGGGAATATTCATCACATTTAGTACGGTGAACTGCGCAAGCTCCTTAATCCATGGTTGGGAGACAAGGAAAGGCTTCTTCCCAGTTGAATTTGTTAGGTAGCAGTGGGGCGCTAGCGTAGCATAGTTTTTTCTGTCACCTAGATTGAAGTTGTTGTTCATCAGAAGTGAGATCTTTCCCAATTGACTCCCTACCTATGCGTATTCCCTTCGGAATGTATGCGGTGAATAGAGTGTACTCATAATTGCATGGAATGTTTTCATGGTTAACCACGCCAGCCAACGGTGGAATGTACTCTGGTAATATCGACAGGATATGCTTCGCATTATCTAGATCATCGTGATTCTTACTTTGCTTCTCGGCTACGGGGTTAACACAGCCAGAATGATGTCCAGTCAAAGTGGAAGCCTCCAGTCCCCCGATCGACAATGCCTGGAAACCTTCAGATAATTGTCTTTCGGCCATTATCTTCTTGAGTACCTCCTTGACATACTTCTCTAATGCACTAGGTTCACCTGACATTCTCACTTTTAAACAAATAGCTTGAGGTAGGCGAATGGATAGGCAAGGTAGACAAACAGATGGCAATGTCTAGATTTTGATAACATAGTTCAACACACAATCAATTCTCTTCTTGTCTAAATTAATCACGGGTGGAAAATAGTGGTCCCGACTCAACGTCTGACGGGTTAAATAAGCAGGGCCTCGTAACAGATTCTTCCAACATGTAGGAATGCTTCCATCAATGTGAATATGTCCATTATGGCACGGTCTCAATGTCCCAAAAGTGGTCCATCCACCCATAAATGTGTTTTCTAGCCGTTATGGAGAATCATTCTAATGGTCAGGGTGCCTCCAATGGTCATATATCTTAACCAGGGATAAGCCCCATTCTATGCAGTCCTATTGTTGCGGCGAGGTTCAAATCCTGCGAACCTGCCTCCTGCAAGGTTCCAGTCTGTGAAGTCTTCCATTTGGTATCTGTAGCTTCCTATAGATTTTCTCTCTTAGATTTCTTTTTATTGAGCTCCCTTTCCTTCTTTAATGTGATCTGAGTCTCTCTAAATGTTTCTGGAATCCTCCTTCCATTCTTATTCTTATCTTCTCCTAGTGTAGTGACTTCGCACTGTTGATGTGCTCTCAAAGGGTTCGAAGTTAATATCCCTTTTCTTATTAATTCTTGGGTGGGTATTCTTCTTTCTTTCTTAGATAGGTCCTTCAAACCTTCTTTCATTATTTCAACCTCGACAACTAATTCTCTTTCCTTCTGTTACTTCGACTTATCCTCTTGTTCTTCTATTAGTCGATCTATTTTTCTAGTCATGAAATCCCTTAGTTCTTGATTTTTATTTTTTGTAGCTTCTTCGTATGCTTTCCTTTTGATATGATATTTATCAATACAAGGCTTACCTAGTAAAAGTGGGAAAGGGGAATTGTCCACAATAAACTTAATGACTTCAAATTCCTCTTCAGTCGATGTTCCATGAATAATAGCAGGTACATTAGTAACTCTTCCACATAAGGTTATCATCTTTCCCTTAAACAAGCCTATCCTTCCCAATGAAGGTACCAAAGTGGGATTTCCCAAAGTTTCCCAAGTGTCTTTTGTCATAATATTTATTTGTGTTTCTTCATCCAAGACACAGTCTATGTCGAAGTCTCCTATTATTGCACTTATGTGTTGTTTTACTTTCAATATCTCTGATAAACTGGCATTTTGTGATCATCCATTGTTTCATTCAACTGTACTAATGTAGTATGAACTTCCTATGATCCTTTCCTTTTCTGATTCTCTAACATACCCTTAATATATTGATCGTTTTCTTGTCTTATGTTCATTCTTTCAACTTTAACAATCATCTTTGGGCAATCCTCGACCTCATGACCAACAATATTACAACAAAGACAGATAGGACCTGTACCATGGAATTCCTTAGCAATATGTCCTGGTCTTATGAGTTATAACATAGTGTCAATCCTCTCTTTCTCTTGTATGTTCCCTAACCTCTCATGTACTGCACACTAGGATCACAGTGCTAGACCTGCAATCTGCAAAAATTCTTTATAGGTTCCTGCATCCACTTATTACTCCAAAAATTCTTTATATGCATAGGAATAACATATATTTATTCATTTCTATTAGCTTTACTTAGATCAACTCTTTCTTGCAACTTCTCCCTAGCCTTCAGACTAGGACAAAATCTATTAAACATACTCAAGTTCATGCTTTTGAAACAAAAAATTTCACTTATCTTACTCTTATCAAAGCACAAAGATTTATCTCTTTTAAGATCTTACCTCTCTATGCATAGGAATAACATATCTTTCCTCATTTCTATTAACTTTACTTAGATCAACTCTTTCTTCCAACTGCGCCCTAGCCTTCAGACTAGGAAAAAATATATTAAACATACTTAAGTTCATTCTTTCAAAACAAAAATTTTTCAGTTATCTTACTCTTATCAAAGCACAAAGCTTTACCTCTTTTAATATCTTACCTCTTTTCTTCAGATCAGATTTCTTTCTTAGCATAGAGATTTAAGAGTCAAGTAGAGTATTGTGCACTTTAGAATCATATCTACGCATAGATATTCTCTTTTCTTTACTTCAGTTTCAAACAATCATAGTTTCAAGTCCCAACAATGGAACCATTTGTTGTCACAAGGAAAGACCCGGGGTTCAATGCTAATAGAACACCAACAAAATCCTAACTACCATCCCTTTCAGAAACACCAACGGAGCAAGCGAAGTCTCACCTGAGGTAGAAGAAAGGGAGGTTACAGGACATGGGTGTCTATAACCAATATGGGACACAGATCTTCAATAATAATACTTCGCAGAGTACTCTATTAACACTTAGAATATTATATGCATTAGTCCATTAGCTTGAATAACATCTCAGAACATACCCTAATAGATATCAGAATGGTAACAACAAATATTAATCATTTCCACCACTTAGCACATAGCATTAAGTTAGATCTCTCATTCATTCATCTTTAACACAATTAAAGCACTAAGCATGAAAAAATCTATATAACATACATAATCATCAAGCACTAAGAAGGATAATAACATAAACAACACAACAAAAAGAAAACCAAAGACACAAGATATATGTGGTTCACCCTACTGTGGGGATACTTCTACCAACTGCTTCCTCTTCTTTATTATTCTTCAATATATTATATTCAGTTGCTCCTGTGCACTAAGACATAGAGCTAAACTTCACACGAGACAGGAGATCTGCGCACTAAGCACCAGATCCTCCTTCCCAAAACTAGGTCAAGGCATATATCCAACTTCTCTATCGAGCACAGAGCCTTGCATACACATTTTGTTTCACAAAGAAACTTATAACCGCTTGCACTTAGCTACTACCACTATCCACTACTGTTATACAATACATTCTTGCTTATTTATACTTTTACAATCCTTTACAAAAAGGCTTAAACATAGGAGAACCCATGGGTCGACATCCCATAACCCATTACAAAAACCCTAAGGAACCCCTTGTTGGGTCCACATAGCCTACAAAATAAGTGAGATCCACGATCTCAACTCTGCCTCAACGCTCCATCTTCGACCATCCTGTCGAAGTCAAAAAAAAATTCAAACCTAAACAAGATTTCCTCAAAACATGGTCAAGGGACAACATGCCCTGTACTTACTAAATCTATTCCTTGACGACTTCAAAGATGTGCAAGTTCTAGGAATAGAGTTTGATTACTCTTGGCTACTAATCTTGATCACCTTGATCAGATGGAGGGAGCCCCAGTATACATATTTTTGTGAGAGGAATAGTCATTTCCACACAACATGGTACACATCGTTAAGGAGCATGTCATACACCAAAATCAAAAGTACCAATGAAATCAAGTTTGTGTGATGCTATAGCGAGCTTCAAGAGAGTATTTCCAACAATTGGAGAATACTCCAGAAGTGGTTGTGTAATATCAAGACATAGAGAACTTCAAAGAAACCAGGCACACTGTATGTTTCCAAGAGAGAAGGGATCCTGAGAAGGAATGGCTGCAACTTAGATATTGTGTCAAAGAAGAAAATAGAGATGGAAATCAGGGATTGGTAAGATGATTGGACAATTCCAATCCTCACTCAAGAGATGCCTAGAGGTACGAAGGCCGATGCAGGGAAATTTCAGACACCTGTCGAGGATAAATTTGTGCCTAAGAAACCAAATCCAATTCAGAAGTCGGCACAACAAAAGAAGGGGGGTGTGCCAAAGAAAGGTACTCAGGTTGGACAAAAGGACACTACCCAAGCACCAAAAGAACCAAAAAAAGGGGTCATGACAACACAAGGAACCCCATCGAATGCCACCCCACATGAAAAAGGCCAGACCAAGTGGTCCATCATACACACTGGGGGTGCGCGCAAAAAGTCCAACGTGCACAATCAACCTCCAAAATATACAATCACTAAGGACAAGGGTGACCTCATGGCCAAAAGAGTCCAAGACCATGCAGTTGAGGAGTTTGAATATTCCCAGCACCATAGAGGCTTCATTTAGGATGAGATGGATAACATAATCCAGGTCCTAGAGCAGATCAGAGGCACCTAGAGGATGGACATGGGAACATAGTCATTCCCCACAACATTATAAGAATAAGGCAGGGCTGCACCGAGAAAACATGATATGATCCAGACCATAGCACAGGAGATCCCGACCTTTGATATTACACCCAGCATGATTCACATGGATGAGATTGTATCCCAGACATCCCTGAAAGATCTAACTCAGATACAGTTGGAAATGGAGCAAATACCAACCAAGGCACTATACAAACTACAAATCAGTGTCATGCAGGAGGTGCATTCGCGTGAATGAACAAAAGAAATAGAGTTGTCTTGGCCCTTGGTTATGGAAGGAAGCAAAGAAAAAGGAAGGAAAGGTAAAAAGTGAGCTTCATGGGAGACACAGTAACTATCACTGAGTCGAAGTGAGCAAAAGAGTAGGAAAGATGGAGCGATGTGCGGAAAAGAAATTCATTGGATGAGGAGATCAGGGATGAGAGATCAGCAAGGAAGAAGGATCGTGGAAAACTCAACAAGCAGAGAAATCCATCATCGGATGCTTTGGAGCACCGCACGATGAAGAAGGAAAGACAGGCTGGCGAAGCCCGAAAAAAGCGGGTAAAGTTGACCTAGGTTTCTAGAAACCTGGGGTTTTGGTATCTAGGGTTTTGGCACCTAGATTTCAACCTAAGGCTATCAGTGAGGGATTGTAATGTATAAATAAAGGTCAATAGGACCTGGGTCAGGTTGGGAATTGAGTATTGGTATGATATTGTTGTTATATCTTTGTTGTGGAGGGAGAGGATTGTATTGTGAGATATTCAGTTGTGTGCGAAGGTCAATTCCTACAGCTGGTTGCACAGGAAAGGGAGAGAAAGAGAGAGAAGAAAGAAGATCTGCTAGCTGAGAGTGTAGATAGGAACTATATGTTTTTCCTTAATAAATCATACACACAGTTATGTGGACGTAGCCCTAGAGAGAGGGTGAACCATGTATATTTTGTGTCATCCACTTGATATTCCCCTGGTTGTAAACATTCATGTCCTGTAACCCCCCTCTTAGCTGCTTCAGGTGAGACTGCATCTACTTCGTTGGTGCTGCCGAAAGGGCCAGTAGCTAGAGATTGTTGGTGCACTCTTGGAGTGAACCTCACGTCTTCCCCTATGCCAACAAATGGTTCTGTTGTCGGGACAAGAATCTGTGTAAGGGAATTTCAAGGTGGTTCCCATCGAAGATCAAGAGAGGGACTTCGTTGAAGCCAAAAACAAGAACCCTAAGCTAAGTACCGAAGGTTGGCTGTAGAGACACATCTTCACTGATATTCACAATATCTTCCTTGGAGGAATCCATCAAGATTTATACAAGTGGTTATCTAGGTTAGTTGATACCCAGTTCGAGATCAGATATAGACCTCTTGTGGTCTGGACGTAGGAGTTGATTAAGAAGGTTAAGAGAGTCGAAAATGTTGTATAAAGGGATGTAGATCACTGGTTTGATAGTACCATGGGAGGGTATATAACCAAATTTGTTGTTGACAGAACAAAATCATATAGCCAGGCCGAGAGATACTTCTTCAAAGGACCCAGAGGAAAATATTTACAATTTCTGAAGCTAAGAATCAAGATGTTTTTGCATAAAAATAACGTCTTGAAGATATAGTAGATTGGTTGGATCCAAAAAGGATAATGTTCAAGAATTCAGATAGCGACAGTGACAAAAAAGATGGACATACGTGCAGTGGGAAAGTATTTCAAGGGGTTCATCTTGAGAACCTGTTCAAGCAAAACAACAGAGATGAGGGTTTCTATAGTGGAGAAGAGGCAGATCTGACAGAAAAAGAACATTCAGAACCCACTAGAGTAGAGGAAGAGGAAGCTGAAGAACTTTTCCAGAACGATCCAGAAACATCAAGAACTATGCATACCACTGAATTAAGTAATATCAATCCTTCTTTTATTTTAGAAACAATAATAAATCATAATATTCCAAATCACCAGAGTCCACAGACTACTATTACTAGTAGTTCAACATCTACTCAAACAGGAAACCTAGGCAACTCTATGGCAAATGAGATGAGGCTCCCTATATTTAAAGAATATAGATATGAAGATCATGATCAACACTGGTTTCCGTGTGAAGCCGTATGGAACATTAAAAATATTACTGATGAAGTTGTTAAAAGAAACCAGTTTAGCACTATGTTGAGGGATCGCACGATGAGTTGGTACATGAAGCTTGTCCAAGGACTTGTGCAGCCTTAGCCACTAAATGAGATCAAGAACCTGCTAGTTGCATAGTTTAAAAAACCTAAGTCAGAGTCACAGTGTATTATTGAGTTGAAGGAGTGTTACACATAAAAAATACTCACTTTGATAGTGTCGCAAGTGTCGTCATTAAAAAGGTAGCAAGTGTCGCATTTTTCTCACAAGTGTCGCAAGTGTTAAAGAAAGCATACTACCATGATGCCTATGTCATGCCTATAACGACATGAGAAGGACACTTGAAACACCTCAAATATTTGATTTGGAAGAGGAGAAATGAGTCAGAAGGCTCATGAATCTTTTTCCATCTGAAAACACTCAAAAAACTAACCTATTGAAGGAGAGCGCTCCTCTATACCTCTTTTGGGAGTGTTAGGGCTCCCCCTTACACTATCTGGGAGAATTATAAATATCCTTTGTCCCTTTTGAGGGAGTGTTGGTGTCTTTAGGAGCATTGGCGCCCCCCTTAAGCCTACTGGGGAGTGCTCTAGCGCTCTGTTGGCCCTTTTGAGGGAGCACTACCTATTCTGGGCAGTAGTTAAGTTGTTGAGATGAATGGGGGAAGGATCCTTTCATTATTGGAAGTTAGTTGGATTCGAATCCCTAATCAAGCCATGATCTTAGGGCAGATACTCAACTGAAGGAGTAAAATCCTCACCTTCCCCAAGGATATCTCAAGTTGTTGAGCCTCTCCAAGGCTATATAAGCAAGCTTTCTAATGGTGAAAGAGGACTGGAAAGGGAGGATCACACCCAACTTATGATCTCATAAGTAGTGCTGGAATAGAGATGATTTGGAGGCAATAGACCTATGATCTCATAGGGAGAAATCAATGAAGCTACCATCATTCATATCGTGGATCTTTTGAGCAAGGGGTAGACAAGGAGGACTTGACGAAACTGTTGCAATCCATCCACGGTTGTAAGCAGTGTTTTGTCCTCATTAATATAATTTGCTTGGCCTGTTTCTTTCTAATTCGTGTTCAATATCACATGAATTTGTCTCTTTAGTAGATAGACCTATTTTGGACTAATATTGATAGAGTAGGAAGTGGTTTTACTTTGTTTGTCTACGGGGCTTATCGAAGAGCGAAAGATCGGAGCTCAACTCGGAGCGTGCAGGGACAAAAGCCGGTAAAAGGTACTTCTTTTATCCTTCCTTCTCACACACTAGTCCACCTAGATCTAAAAGGAAGTTAGTGACCATGATAATCATTTTCTGTCTTAGAGTTAAGAGTCTATATCTTTGAGGCGATCTACGTGTCTGCAGGGAGATTTTCCTTCAACAGAAACTGGCGACTCCACTAGGGAGAATCGAATCGAAACTTTTGGTTTTGTTTTTCCTCATAGGCCTTGTCTTACCGTTTGTTTGTTTTCCGGCCTTGTTCACCCCTTCATATCTGATTGCATTGGCTGATTGACTCTTCACCCCATCACACTCAGCTTGATTGCAAACATTCCATTGAAATTTTGGGTTTTTTGGACTTTTTGTGATTTTTTTTAGCCTGGCACCCCCCTGCCCATGTTATTAGAGCGCTAGCACTCTCTAGAAATGCTAGAAAGAGATTTATAACACTCTGGTGGCACTTACACCAAAGCACCAACCCTCTTTTACCTAAAATCTCTTCAAAATTTCCATTTTGTGGAGGTCCAGACCCTGTTTCTTCACTTGCTAAGCTTCTTTGTGATTTAATGATGCTTCCTTTGACCTTTGACATGCTTCCTCCTGAGAAGTAAACACCTTATTGTTCAGATTTTATTCCCTTCTTCATTCTTTTTGAGTTTTTGCTATTGAGAGCTTGAAATCAATCCCTTGCTTCCTTCTCTCCTATCCGACTAAGCGGGAACTCTAGTGAAGGACATAAAAAGTCTATAACTCTTCTCATTTGGTTCTTTGAGGTCATCTGATCCAATCTCTTTCTCCTTCCTTTTGCATTTTTTGTTTTCTTTCTCTTGTTTGATCGCAAAAAAAATAAAGGGTGTGTTGTTTGTGCGAAATCTGCATATTCTTGTCTGAATCTCCTTGATATGAAAGGGTAGTTGGCAGGACAAGTTTTTTTCATTGAATTCATCATCATTCACATGAAAATGACAAAAGTACATCTTAATGATTAGTTTGCATATTAGTTTTCATTTCTGAAATGTTGTAGCATCATATTGGATTTGATTGAGAACAAAATTGATTGAGGGCATTCCTTATCAAGTGTTTGATAGTGAAAACGACTCTTCCTCTTTCCCTTAAATAGGTATTCATTGAAAAGAAATGATTGCTTATCACATTTCATGCATATTTTTGGGAATTGAGTCATCATTCCATCAGTTTCACTTTCATACACCCTCTGAGTAAACAACATCCATTAAAATCAATGCTTAACTAAAATTTATCAGACTTTTTACATCTTTGTTAGCAAACCTACATTAGTTTAAGGTGTGGGGCTTTGGAATAGGTTGAAAAGATAACTTTCCAAATATATCGAACAAAATTAGTATCTTGCGATAGGGAGAGTCAAATCCAATTGTTGTATTCGCTTGCTGGGATCCCCCTCTCACACAGGGGTTACGCACGAGGTCGCATTCAAGTGAGTTATGGAGATTATCCCTCCGTGGCCCAACTGTTTGTAGTGGTCAGATTGTATATTGGGGGTCACTGGAAGGTATACCCACGATTATGTGTGGGAGCCTTTCAAGTTGATTTCAGACTTGTTATCCTGCCCATACGTTTCGACTAGATTGTCGACTGTACCCGCCCAGGGGCTGACTACAAGTTGGTGACCTTAGTAGCCACAATCTTTAGGGTCTCACACAAGGTGACGGTGAAGGGAAGTCTCACTGTACCTGGAACAGACGTTGGTCAAACTCACTCGGGCTCCTTGGAGGGTAAATCCACAATTACTGCGTGGAAGCTT
>ML789722.1:119316-152921 GCA_009831015.1 Picea engelmannii | reverse complement strand
CTCAAAAACATAAGTTCGAGACAACCTTTAGCAGTCATGTGATAAACCAGTGATCAAGCGTCTTTCAGCAAATTAACCAAAAACGATGTCAATCTAAGCAACGAAAGAAGTGTTTTCACACTTGCAGTTGTGAAAACTGAAACGAAATTGAATTGCAATGGTCGCAAAAATGAGACTAATGTCTAAAAGCACAATGCGACAATGATTTTTCGTAATACGACAAGGGGTGTAGGCAGCTTTTTGAGAGTAATCAAAAAAAATGGGTTGGCTGCCAACAACTTGTATCTCCAAACATAGCTTTTAGACTTGAAAAAGTAATTCATAATCTGTTTACTTGAATGCGATTTATCACTTTACAACCCTCGAGTTCTGAATCTGGGCGATATTTCAAGTGATCTGCACCTTTCTTGTTCCTCTGCTTCAAAGGTTGTTGCAGCAAAGAGAAATTTGTTGGATAATGTGGCCCTGGCATTATATCAACAAGCAGAGCTACTGCAAGATGTATCAAAACAAGGTCCAATTCCCTGATGAGCTTGCCAATACATGCATAGATTTCTAAACATCTTTCAACAGATCTTCTAATACAAGTCACTAATCAAGAGAAGATGCCACCCAGCTTCCTAGCAAAGTCATCATCATCATCATCTTTTAGATAGTATTCATCTTTCTGTAGCTCATCTTCATTGATGTGACCAACCTCATTCATTATTGCATTTTCTTGTTCAAAACAGAATGCATGAGTGGATGTAAAAATGTCTAATTTATATTAAGATTTCATGAAACTTGTGCTTCCAACCTTTTAGCTCTAGAGCGCATTTGTATGTTTGCTAATACATTACCTAAGGAACTCCTGTGTTAAGCCCAACAGCCATAGATGCTTCTCATTTTATGTATGACTTCCCTACTGCTCCATAAGGTCCATCAATGTTTCCATACTCATCATCAGAATAATTGTGACAGGTTTGAGCAATTCCTCTGTTTCCAGATTCAGCATATTTGGGGTTTTCATCTAATGTTGTATATGGACGTTTTATCCCATGGATGACACATCATATGCATATGAATCATATCTCATATGGCCATGCTACAAATCTCTGTCAAAATGCCCACTATATATATCTTCAGCAGGTGGAAACGAGTATCTTAGAGACTGTACAGATCTTTCCTTCATGGTCTACAAATCCTTGACCATGCCATCTGGATATGAAACCCTTCCCTAGTGGCAGCCCTATTTTCTTCGTAGTATACCTTCCAGCTGTAGTCCCCAATCTCGTCTGGTATGAATGCCAATGCCAGAGAGACCAATATGAAATCCACCACGCATACCTCCTCATGCCCTTGCTTGCATACGGCCTGGTGATGATTTCAAACTATTGTATATACCAAAATTTTCCTAACCATACGCAAAAGTCAGAACATGGATAAATGACGATCAAGGTTTGAATTTTTCAACTTCTTTCATGCAAATCGGGCATTTATGCCTCCTCTTTTGACATATGCACAAAATATATCAACATTTATCTATTGTATGCTTGATGATCGGCAAGCGAGTGACTTTCTTCAAATGTCCTACAAGAAATATTAATACCACAATGCAAGTTCCTGCTTGATAAATGAAAAACTTGTTTAGAACTAAACTATGAAACACGTGGCCTGTTGCAAGGTCATTCTGTATGTTTTGTAGCTTAGTATTTGACCAATGGCTTAGCTTGAACCTTTGCATAATCAACCTGATGTCTTAATCTGTAAAAAGAAAACCCATAGATCAAACTATGTTGCTTTTTCAAACAACTATGCGTGCCTTTGGCTTGGTGTTGTCGACTTATAACTGCTATGTGGCTTATCTCGTGGAATGGCTCATGGATGGGTATGCTAAGCTTTGTGACTTGACTAGAATTTATTGGTTCGCCAATTGACCTGTAGGTGGACATTTGGCGTATGCAAGAGGAAAAGGATTTTTTATTTTTACACATGGAAACATTTTCGGCAGTTAAGGTCATTCTGACAGATTGCCTTAGCTACTGAAAAACAACCTGTTTCGGCAGTTAACTAGACTAAAATAGACAAGCTAAACTGCAGAAAGCTGAGATTTCGAATTTTGAAGGCCAAGACTCACAGAAATAAAAAATTTGACACATTCTATCACCCAAAATGACGGTGCGTTTTTGGGAGATAACATTTGGCTCCTACTCGGGGATGAATCCTCCCTGTGAGGTTTCAAGAACTCCAGATCTGATGCCTTTCCTGGTGAAATCTCAAACAGAACTTTAAACTCTAGTGTTCCATTGGGCATGGAGTCAATTAGCCTGTAAAACCAATCTCTGAAAATTCTCAAACTCTGTGCAACTGATCTTCTATAAACCTTCAAAACCCGCCTTTATTCAACCAAGTTAAATATTATTTATGCTGCAATCTTGAAATGCTCGGGCAGCGAGCTTATTTCCTACTCCTACACTAACCAGCTCTGTCATTTGTTAGGTGAATGTTGATTTCCATAGAAGCCATCCAAGCAATTTAAACACTGATGAAATCTTGTCTTTATTACTGATCAGCAAATGATGTTGAACCTGGAACCATAGTGATAAGGAGCTATTCAAGAAACCATACTTACCTGAAAACATGTGCGAGTTGAAGAAATCTGAAACTT
The DNA here is from genome assembly GCA_009831015.1 of Picea engelmannii. Classification (NCBI taxonomy): domain Eukaryota; kingdom Viridiplantae; phylum Streptophyta; class Pinopsida; order Pinales; family Pinaceae; genus Picea; species Picea engelmannii. Next base: position 150,274 of record ML789722.1, on the reverse strand, counting down.
TCAAGACCTCTGAAAAGCGTAACTCCATGAAGGCTGCCACTGGATCCTTGAAAAGAAGGTAAGAAATGTGTTTCTCCTCGGGAAACAGCTGCACATCTATAGCAGCCTCTTGCTCAGCCATGACTGTTCCTCTGCAAGAAGACTGATCATCTTCTTGTTCTCTTGAGATCAACTCATGATCATCAAAAGCTACAATTTCCTTATCAGAATAATGTTCACAAGAGGATAACAAAACAAGATCTCCATCATATGGATAGGAATCATCTGAGAACATATAATTTATTTCCCAATCAACGGTCATCATAGGCTCTTCTTGATTTACAAACTGATCATAAGCTTCACATGCATACCTGTCTCTGGAATAGTCAGTGAATATTGAAAAGTCTGACCCTGAAACTGAATTGAACTTACATGTTGACTGTTGTCCCAAATCTGCTCCAACCTCATTTCTCTCTTTCTCAACCATGGTTGTTCCTTTGCTGGAAAAATGATCACCTTCTTGTTCCTTGTCTCTAGAACATTGTACCAATGTTGACAAATTCATATCTGAATCTGAAATAAGCTCGTATGCTTTCTGTTGTTCGAAATATGCTTCATACTCACTACCTTCCTGCTCAGAATCTGAACCATACTGACATTGTTTTTTCTCATGTGCAAGCGGATTGGCAAAGTCAACCCGTTGTTGGATCCTCGTGGAAGCATGAATATTCTCCTCCACCTCTTGAGCATCTTCGAACAAGTTCCCTAATGATGAAGATTTTCTTTCTAGCAAGAGAAGGACAAGTTCATTATGCTGAGCCATCAGATAATATACCATGGCAGCGATATCAGTAGGTTGAATCTCCAACGGGATGTCATAATATGTCCTATGGAACCTTCTGTTGAAAACGGTCAAAGATTCTTCCTTCTCTCTCTTCAAAGTACAAAAATCGTTAAGGTATTGATCAAGACATTTATTCTCACCCCAGTGTTTTGAAAAAACATAATAGAAATCAGTCCATGAACCAATTGATCCAGGTTCCAAAAATATAAACCATAAAGCAGCCTCTCTAGTTAGAGATTTAGAAAATAATCTCATAACAATATCTTCATGAACAATTTCCAGATTATCAATAAAATTTTCAAAAGCCTCCAAATGTTTTTCAGCTGAAACATGACTCTCTCCGGTAAAATGAGGAAGGTACTCAACAAAATATGGAGGATAAGGATGAAGATGAGCTGGTAGCTTGAGAGGTTTAAACACCCTTTGTCTAATCTTAGACTAAAATTATGTGGGTTGATCATGAGAAATAATAAGTTGCTGATCAGGTTCAGAAATTATGGCCAGAGGGGCCGAGATCTGGGCAGGTTTTGAAACAAGTTCAACCTCCTCAAGGTTGTATGCATGCTCAGATTCAGAGGGAATTTGAATGCAGATCTCATCTTTAGGAATAGGCTGAGGTAAAACTATAGGATCGACATCAACAACATAAGGAGGCTGCAATCTTTCCTCTTCTAAATATGGACTTATAAAAGATGGCTGATAATCTTCTGAATATACAAAGCAGAAAATAATTCTCTTTACACACGCAGGGAAGAGAATGAAAGAGCTGATGAAGAAAAACAACAGTTCATGAAGCAAGATAATGAACTGATACTTGGATTCTGACTTCAGCCTCTTCATCTTTTATCAACAAGATCCTCCCCAGTGGAGTCTTTGAACATGGAGTCGCCAGATAAAAAATTACAACCAAGTAATGCTCAGCCTTTGTCTATCATCAAAAGCTGAAACTATGTCGTCTCCCAGGGAAGCTGAGCTTCAATCTCCTCTCCCGGGCAACGACGCCAATTTGTTATCACTCCAGGAAACTCTCCTAGGCTGTAAGTCGGAGATGCCTGGTAACTACTCTTTTTGGAAATATTTTCTTAATATTGGTGTGGTTTTTTCGATCAAGATGAATATCTAGGGACTAGACTATGTGTTCAAGACTGTCTAGTAATATAAAATCTCGCAAGGCCTTCTAATAATGCAGTCAGACAAGGTTTGATTAAAAGGTAGAGAACATAGCTATTGAACCAGACTATACTCATGTAAAACAAGTACAATGGGTTAAATAACTAAGGAAATAGCTTATGATTATCAACTTAATCAATCAATAAATGAGATGACAGTCACATACAGATTGAATGAGCATCAACAAAGAACATTCACTCATAAGATATCAGATAACAGAAGGGAGAAGTCTAACAACACAACTAAAGGAAGATTGAGATTTTTCATATAATAATAATAAGTCTTTAGATTACAGAAACAGCCTCCTGAACTCAATATCGACCCCTAGGCTTTATAGCCTTTACAAACAGTTTTCAGATCCTCAAAACATGGATCTGTTATGCTAAAAATAGTAATTGAAACTGAAATTACAAAATATAAGGCTAAGCCCTCAAAATGAGATAATTCATGTGTGTTGATGTGCTGGACAGTCGATGGAGTGAAGCTAAGCCTTCCAAGGCTCCCAAACTTGATCTCATGAAGATAAGAAACGAATGATGTGTCATGTGATCCTTGATACTCTGCCTTCAAAAGTGGACAAATTTAGCGAAAGAGACCCTTTTGACTTGTATCTCCAAACATAGCTTTTAGACTTGACAAAGTAATCCATAATCTGTTTACTTGAAGGAGATTTATCACTTTACAACCCTCGAGTTCTGAATCTAGGCGATATTTCAAGTGATCTGCACCCTTCTTGTTCCTCTGCTTCAAAGGTTGCTGCAGCAAAGAGAAATTTGTTGGATAATGTGGCCCTGGCATTATATCAACAAGCAGAGCTGCTGCAAGTTGTATCAAAACAAGGTCCAGTTCCCTTATGAGCTTGCCAATACATGCATAGATTTCTAAACAAATTTCAACAGATCTTCTAATACAAGTCACTAATCAAAAGAATATGCCACCCAACTTCCTAGCAAATTCATCATCATCATCATATTTTAGATAGTCTTCATCTTTTTGCATCTCATCTTCATTTCTGTGACCAGCCTCATTCATTATTGCATTTTCTTGTTCAAAACAGAATGCATGAGTGGATGTAAAAATGTCTAATTTATATTAAGATTTCATGAAACTTGTGCTTCCAACCTTTTAGCTCTAGAGAGAATTTGTATGTTTGCTAATACATTACCTAAGGAACTCCTGTGTTAAGCCCAACAGCCATAGATGCTGCTCATTTTATGTATGAGTTCCCTGCTGCTCCATAAGGTCCATCAATGTTTCCATACTCATCATCAGAATAATTGTGACGAGTTTGAGCAATTCCTTTGTTTCCAGATTCAGCATATCTGGGGTTTTCATCTAATGATGTATATGGACGTTTTATCCCATGGCTGACACATCATATGCATATGAATCATATCTCATATGGCCATGCTGCAAATCTCTGTCAAAACGCCCACTATATATATCTTCAGCAGGTGGAAACGAGTATCTTAGAGACTGTACAGATCTTTCCTTCATGGTCTGCAAATCCTCGACCATGCCATCTGGAACCCTTCCCTAGTGGCAGCCCTATTTTCTTCGTAGGATACCTTCCAGCTGTAGTCCCCAATCTTGTCTAGTACGAATGCCAATGCCAGAGCGACCAATATGAAATCCACCACGCATACCTCCTCATGCCCTTGCTTGCATACGGCCTGGTGATGATTTCAAACTGTTGTATATACCAAAATTTTCCTAACCATACGCATAAGTCAGAACATGGATAAATGACGATGAAGGTTTGAATTTTTCAACTTCTTTCATGCAAATTGGGCATTTATGCCTCCTCTTTTGACATCTGCACAAAATATATCAACATTTATCTATTGTATGCTTCATGATCAACAAGCGAGTGACTTTCTTCAAATGTCCTGCAAGAAATATTAATACCACAACGCAAGTTCCTGCTTGATAAATGCAAAACTTGTTTAGAAATAAACTATGAAACACATGGCCTGTTGCAAGGTCATTCTGCATGTTGTGTAGCTTAGTATTTGAAAAATGGCTTAGCTTGAACCTTTGCATAATCAACCTGATGTCTTAATCTGTAAAAAGAAAACCCATAGATCAAACTATGTTGCTTTTTCAAACAACTATGTGTGGCTTTGGCTTGGTGTTGTCGACTTATAACTGCTATGTGGCTTATCTCGTGGAATGGCTCATGGCTGGGTACGCTAAGCTTTGTGACTTGACTAGAATTTATTGGTTCGCCAATTGACCTGTAGGTGGACATTTGGCGTATGCAAGAGGAAAAAGATTCTTTATTTTTACACATGGAAACATTTTCGGCAGTTAAGGTCATTCTGACATACTGCCTTAGCTACCGAAAAACAACCTGTTTCGGCAGTTAACTAGACTAAAATAGACAAGCTAAACTGCCGAAAGCTGAGATTTCGAATTTTGAAAGCCAAGACTCACAGAAATAAAAATTTTGACCCATTCTATCACCCAAAATGACGGTGCGTTTTTGGGAGATAACAAGTTCTATTATATGCAGAAGTATGCTCAGACACCCAAAAAATTGTACTACACATTTTTTAAGTCCATAGGGCACAATGATAGAGATTGTAGGGATTTTGACCTGATGCATGAAATATCAAGAGACATATACAAGATCGAAGGTGAAGTACACCAAGAAGGAAACAATGCACAGTATAATTTCCTAGGAAGAGGAAGTTTCAATCGTCGCAGTGGATACAAAGGATGAGGATGAGGAGGAGGTATGGGTCGAGGCCGAGGAAAAATAATCTGTTACAACTGTGCACAGCTAGAAAATTTAGTGAGGGACTGCCAGAACCCTTGCACAACCTGTAGTTATTGCAATTCCTTCGAGCATGTCATCGAGGACTGCCCTTTAATGCTAGATAAGCTTCAGGAAATATGAGGACCTCAGCAAAACCCGCAAGTGCAACTGATATATGTTGAACCTCGCGGAGAATACCCTAGATTCATTGTTATCACTCGAGGAGGCGCTGCTACTAGAGAAGATAGAGCATCCCAAGGAAATATTGCAGACAACCACGGAGTCAGGGAAGCTATAGAGAAGACCCCAATATTCAATGCTAAGAAAGAAAGACAAATATTTAAGGAGGCAAGAAAAGAGTTCAAAGGAGATCAAGGATCTTCATCAAAGAAACAACCAGAAATCAAAGAATATGGCATGCCTCAGGCATTTGATCATTTTGTGTCGCCAGCAGAAGGAAAAGAGGTAAGCAAACTCATGGAATTTTTGTGCACTTGTGTTAAGTTGATTCAATATAAAAGCGTTGTACAAGAATTACAATATTTAATCAAGCAGTATGAGCTAGGAAATATATACTCCTTATTGAATAGGGAAGTGCACCAAATTGGGAAAAGGATAAGGAAAAATAAAGAATTACACCTGAATGCTCAAATAGGAGAATATGATATAGACTATGTGGTCCTCAACTTAGGGTCAGAGGTCAATGTCATGACGAAGAAAACCTGGGCACTGATGGGAAAACCAAAGCTGATATATTCCCCTATCAGGCTTAGAATGGATAATTAGCAAGGTGTCAGTCCATTTGGACGATTGGAGCATGTCCCTTTGAACATCGATGGAGTTAGAACCTTTGTATATTTTAAAGTAATTGAAATTGTTGATGACAACTGCCCTTATTCTGCATTATTAGGAATTGATTGGGCCTTCAAAAATTATATTGTTGTTGATCTAAAGAAGAGGCATATGACATTTTAAAGAGATGTCCTTAGGGTCATTTCACCTTTAGATCCAGATGAGGTTCCTCGATACACAGAGGCCATCAGAGAAGAATACCACGCATACGAACTGGAAAACATCTACAAACTAACAGCCAGACAACAGGATTATAACAATCCTACAGCTGATGGGAATATGAGATGGCAAAGCGACAACACATGTTCATCAGACTCAGAAGAAGCATTGGAGAACTAGTAGAACCAAATGTATGAAGTCTCTACCAGAAGAAGTGCTAGACTAACCAGAGAGGTTCGCTGGATCGACAAAACAGTGAGTAACTTACCCACATTTAATGGGCTGAACACTTTCTAAAACTTGTTATCAGAGTTTGAGACAAGTGTACCAACACAACAGAGGTTGATGTAAATGGATGAGGCCATGAAAGCCACACCAAAAAGATGGTGGGGGATGCACAAAAGAAACATCACAGACTGGACACAATGTCAAACTTTGATGACAACGCGGTTCTCAGCACAAGTGGGAAGTTGCGAAGTGAGGTACATAGGTCGAAGTTTCCCAAAGGACCATGTGCGAAGCTACAAAGAGGCCTGGAGTGACATTCCTCGAGAAAAATGGGTGCATAGATTCATTAACACACTGGACACGATCCCTATCAACTGGTACCTTCAAGCAGAGTTGTGCCTCATTTTCACTTCATATTGGGAAGGTATGATCCAGAATTTTGTAACCACCTTTTTTCTTGAAACTGAATTTCCTTCAATAGACCAAGCATTACATATTGTGAGATAGAAAGTATTTAACGATGCATCTAGCCTCCCTTTGGAGCAATAAGAGGATGAATGGACCACGCCATTCCATAAATTGCAAAGATGTTACAACATTAATGCCGATGAAGATGATGATCCGAGGAAGGTAAACATCATTGAGACAGAAGACCACATAAATGTGGAAGGATCAGGAGTTGAGCTGCCATTCATAAGACAACTGATAAAAATAAAGAAATTCAATATTCATACATAGGAGACATCGAATATTGCCAATGTTAGAGATTATTGGGATGTTGCTACCATTGACAAGATTACAGAGTTATTGCACGAATATCAGGACTTGTTCTCGACCAATTTCACTGATATGAAGGGAATCAAAGGGCCTATGGGTGAGATGAGAATACCTTTGAAAGCATATATGAATCCAGTCACGAAACGACCTTACAGACTGAACCCAAAATATAAGGAAAAAGTGAAGATCGATCTCGACAGAATGTTGGAAGCAGGGATTATTGAACCTGTCAAAGAGTCGGAGTGGATCATCCCTATGGTGGTACAAGACAAGAAGATAGGAGAAATCAGGATCTATGTGGACCTCAGAAAATTGAATGATTCATGTCTACATGACCCTTTCCCTACACCATTCACAGACAAAGTGTTGGATAATGTGGGAGGCCAGGAAGTATATTCTTTTATAGACATATTTTCGGCATACCATCAGATCCTCATTGCCAAGGAGGACCATCATAAGACTACGTTTTCCATAGAGTGGGGATCCTACCAATATACAATAATGTCATTTTTATTGAACAATTCCCCAGGCATCGTTTCCAGGGTGGGGGTCGAAGCGTTCAAATAATTTTTGCATAAATATTTAGAAGCACACTTTGATGACTGGACTATTTTTAATTTGTTGAAAAATCATATTGAATGTCTAAGGCTAATGTTGGACAAATGAAGGCAATGTAAAATTGATTTAAATCTGAAGAAATGCATCTTCTTCTCACCATTTGGATTTCTATTAGGTCATATTGTATGCAAGCAGGGATTGCTGGTTGACCCATCTAAAATTGCAATTATAGTCGATTTGCCACCTCCTACTTCAGTCAAACAGCTGCGCACTGCACTGGGACATACTGGATATTACAGGAAATTTATCAAAGGATATGCCCAAATTACAACACCAATGGAGAAGCTACCGAAGAAGGACTGCCAGTATGAGTGAACAGATGAATGTCAGTAGAGCTTCGACACACTAAAATAGAAGATTGTTACAATGCCCATTCTGGTTTTTCCAGATTGGAGAAAATAATTCCATGTGCATGTCAATGCATATTCTATTGCATTAAGAGTAGTACTGGCACAACCTGGAGAAGGAGACATTGATCATCCATTAGCATTTTCCAATAGGAAGCTATCCACAAATGAAGTTAATTACACCACTACAGAAAGAGAGGGACTAGCCATGGTGTATGCACTGCAAAAAATTCACCACTACTTGTTGGGAGGATACTTTAAAATGTTTACTGATCACTCCACATTGAAGTACATAGTCAACAAGCCAGTGTTGGGGGGGCGAATATGTAGATGGCTTCTCTTGTTTCAAGAATATGATTTTGAGATCATAGTGTTAGCACATAATCATGTAGGGGGTGCTCTCCTAAAAGAAGCGTCCCCTTGTGCCAAGAAAGAGCTTTGGAAAGACCCTTTTTCCAAAGTTTGAAGGGTGGGCGCATAATTTTAATGAGCATGCAGTTTCGAACGGTCAAGATTTGCTCGCCCAGATCTCCAGCTGAGGTTTCATTCCAGAGCCCCCTCGTCATTCTCCCTTTAATGGGGGGGTCCAAAATTGGGCGTGCATCTCTCAAACGGTCAAGATCGAGGCGCCCAGATCAATGACGCTCAAGCGATTCTGGACCCCCTCTGCCATTTTGCCTTTGATAGAGGGGGGGGGTCTAGAATGGTGTGGTATTGGCATGGGGCCCCATTCCTGTCGTGTCGCCTTATCTACCACTTCCTCCCCTGCCATCTATTCTCCACTTAACCGTGTGACGGGGTCCGTTCCCTTTGGCCCCTCTTCATGCTCTAACATCTGTCCCACTCCCCTCCACGTCAGTCTCCCATAAATAATGTGTCCCCCATTACCATTATATCCCGCCACCTTCCTCCCCTTCTTCGTTCCATGTGTCTCACCCCTGTCATTTTCGTGATCAATCCCTTTCCCCTTTCCATGCCAAGCATACCAGATCCTCCATGACCTATCCATTAGACCATTCAGCTAATCCAGGTGGCACCATGAGAATACCTCCACATCCCAGAGGGTAGAGTTGACCCGGATTGTTCCTGATCCCAAGGAATAAATTATTGAAGTTGTTGGAGGTGGTTAGACATCGTCTCCGCCATAAATGGAAATTCCGGCAAAGGATTAAAATCATGTCGATTCATCTGCAGGACAATTAGGAGTCTGATTGCGTCTGTCATAAGTGCACAATCGTCCAGAGTCTGTAGGCACAGACTGCCATAAGACATGCAGACACAATGTTTTAAATGCAGTGTCTCGTTTTCACTGTTGTTGTTTCGTTTTGAGTATATGTAGGCGTTTTTTCCATTTTGTAATCTATCGATGGTTGAGCTAGGCTCCCGATTGTAAATTTTTAACGAAGCAATGATTTTTCTAGTTATGTATTAGCACTTGAGACTTCTTGCCTTATGGATGCCATCTTCTTTCCATCTCTTTGTTTACACTATGCTAGAACAACTCATAATTGGAGGATCCAGTCGAGTTGCGCTGTTATAGGATGATGTAGGTTGGATCATTGTAATAGTTGGATTGTCTCTAATCCGTTCATGTATTTTCTCAACACTGATTGATTTGGAATTGGAGGATCCATTCAAGTCACCCTTTAGTTCTCCGAAGCTCAGAACCAAGAGGATCTTGTATTCTGAGTTTTTCTTCCTTGAGCTGCTGAAAGGTCTGATGCTCGAGGCAGTATTTATCACTCATCTCACCAAGTCTTCCACCTGCTCATTTTACAATCAACTCACTGACGGAAGTTAGATGAAGACCTCCTTTGTTCTTTACATACCAGGCCTGGTCCCTGAGTTAGAGTGATACCTTCCTGGGTCTCTACCCATTTGATCACCCATTAAATTTATTCATGACATAAACTGATGGACGTTGGGCTCTGCTCTTGTTGCAATATAGGAGTGACTTCTAATTCTAACATTTCTAGCGCTGCTTCCAGGGACGAAGTTGAATATCTTCCCTGGGATTGAACGACAATGATTAACTAATTTTGAAGGTGCATCAGATATCAAAACTATCAAGATTTCTATGGTGCACCTGGTGACTCCACTGACGCAACTCCGCTAGGCAACCCCACTGGTTCCAAACCATAAGTGACTCCATTGTTTTAGTCGTGGCTTCTAGAGGCAGAAACACAAGGTCTACTCCTCAGTTATCGTTAGCACCACCTGAAGCTGACCTAGAGAATATCATTAGAAAGGGAAAGTCATATGGAGGCGGTACTTCTACTACTAAAACATGTATTTTTGGTGATTTTCATGATTTTGTAGAAACTCCAACCCCTTCATTTCGTTCTGTTTTATTACCTTCTATTGGAGTTTCTTGTAGTCTAAATTTTGGGAGTGTTCCTGCTAGATTTTCTCCTCCTGGTCTCGAATTAGTAGGAGAAACTCTTGTCACTCCCCTCTCCCCCGAGGTGGTACCCTGGTTCAGACTCAGTGCCTCTGAACATTTTCCTACCTCGGGTTTTACTACCCCTCCTGTTATTACTGTTGTTGAGGGAAGGGAAATTTTTGTGCCTTTGAGCCCACAAGCCTGTTCGCCAGATTTTCTGCATTTCCCCTCCCATTTTGTAAGCTCATCTCCTGTCTTCCCACTTCAAACCTCATCTCCTCCTGGTTCCCCCACATCTGTTGTTCCTATGGCTAGTGCTAATACCCCTCTAAATAGAATGTACGCCATAGTAGCTTCCAGATATGCTCCCTTAATCCTACCTCAACCTGTGAATCCTCTCCCTGCAGGAGATTACTTGAAATATATGCCCAACTTCACTGGGGAAGAGGACATAATTGTGGAAGATCACCAAGATGATTTATGCAGTTATGCAGACAACCTGAACATTGAAAATGAAGATGTCTAGATGAGAGTCTTCGTCCAGAGCCTGGACGATGAGGTGAGGAACTGGTTTAGGAGATTGGCCCCCGGATATATTGTTGGGATTGAATATCTAGATAGTGTTTTCCTGAGGCAGTGAGGAGATAAGAAGGATTTCATGTATTACATGACAGAATTTAGGTCTTTGAAGAAAATGGAAGGAGATTCTATCTCAGACTTCTCCAAAAGATTCAATAAGATGTATAATAAGATCCCTGCTGAAATAAAGCCCACAGAAGCCTCTGCCAAAATTTCTTATGCTAGTGCATTCGACCTTGTCTTTTGTCTTCTATTGAGAGAAAGAAGAGCTACTTCCCTAGCTCAAATGAATGATGCATCCATAGAGGTGGAATCTAATGTATTGGCAGCTGACAGGCTGAGGAATAAGACTGATGCAGACAGGACAGAGGGAAGAGTCGAAGCCTCAACTTCTGGCACCTCTGTGCCTCACCCTCAAGTGGATGAATTGACCAAGATAGTGAATTCTTTGTCTGAAGAGATGGAGAAAATGAAGGTGGAGGGGAAGCAAGAATACAGAAATCCTCAAAATACCGAAAACAAAGGAAGCTTCAGGAGGCCAAACAATATTTCTCCCCTGAATATGCAAAGAGACCAGAGAGGAAGAGGTAGAGAAGACCAGAAAATTCAGGCCCCTCTTCAAAATAATTTTGTGGTTGATGAGGAAGAAGGGGAAACAAACAGGCTTGATCCCGAAATCCACTACTTCGTTGAAATTCCTCCTTTTCCTCATCTCACTCAATTAGCACACGAGGAATATCTCATGGACAGTCAGCTAAATGAACTTAGCAAGGGAGACAAGGCTAACAACAACCAAAGAAGGTATAACCTGAGATCCAAGAAAAAGCTAGGAGCACCTGATGTTCCTGAGCAGTTCACTAGAACAGAGAAACCTGCTAATGAAATAACAGACAACAATGAAGGTAAGAAGGCCCAACCCCTCTCTCCAATAGTCCAGAGTCATGTTCCTGAAGTAAGAGAAATCCCAAAACTTACATCTTCTTTTAACTTTGAGCATGAAATTCATAAAATTAGAATCCCTATGCCCCTCTCCGAACTAATCAAACATGAAGTGTTCAAAAAATGCCTCTTCGAACTATTACAATCTGAAGCCTCAGGCCTTCCCACAGACTCCATCAATTTGCAAGATGAAAAGCCTGCAATCATTCTAGGTCCTATGGTAGAAGACATGAATGATTCATCCCCTCCCTTCTACACATCCTTGAACATACATGAAAAGGTACTGCACAACTGTTTGATGGATTCAGGGGCTTCCCACAACCTCATGCCCAAAACTGTCATGGAAGAATTAGGACTAGAAGTCACCAGAGCCTATCATGACCTCTATTCCTTTGACTCTACATAAGGTCAACGCATGTGGGTCATCAAATACCTAGTCGTAACCTTGTTCCAATTGCCCATGAAAAGTGTGGTCATGGACATTGTAGTGGCCGATGTCCCCCCCAAGTTTGGCATGTTTTTATCAAGATCTTGGATAAAAATACTGGGGGGAAATATGAAGATGGACCTAACCTATGCTATTATTCCTGTTTTAGGAGGAGAACATAGGAGACTATACAGAGAAGCCTAGTTGGCCTATATAATCAGTGATGAAGCCAATCCTACCAACCATCCTATCTTTTCCCTTGATACTGATTTAGGTTCCAGTCTACTACAACTCACTAATGCTCTCGAACCTTTGCTAAAACTCAGAAAGCATCCCACCACTTCTCGTGAATTTTCTTCCCCCATCACCTCCGTCTGGAAAATGTTTTTTGATGGAGCCTCTTCCAGGGAAGGCACTGGTGCCTGAGTATTGTTTGTGTCACCTGATCAGGAAACCATATCTTTGTCTTACAAGCTATAATTTGAAACAACCAACAATGTGGCAGAATATGAAGCTCTTGTTCTAGGATTAAGAGCTGCAAAGGAAATGGGAATTCAGGAGGTACCAGTGTTCGGGGATGCAGAATTGATAGTCCAGCAGATCAGAAGTTCTTATCAAGCCAAGCATCCTCGACTCAGGCATTACATAAATGAGGTATGGGACCTAATCGACAGTTTCTTCTCAACATTTAATATTTCCTTCGTTCCAAGAGAGAAGAACACAGTGGCAGATTCCTTGGCTACATCACCAAGCAATTTCAAAGTGCCCTTGCCACCCAAATTCAGATACGATGTAGAAGTAAAATATAGGCCCTCTATACCTGACAATGTCAAACATTGGAAGGTGTTTGAGGATGATCTTAAGATCAAAAGATTCTTGGAGACTGTTGAATAATTTTCATAGATGCATATTGACCAAGACTCTGTTCCTGAAGAAAATCCTGATGGTGGTAATTTTCTGAGTAAGATTGCAGAGCGTGACATTGTGCAGTTGCCCAGGAATCATATTCCAAGAGGACTGGTTCCTTTGGAAAGGCTTTTTGATAGGAATGATGTGGCATTAAAAGGGAAAATCTCAGAGGATGATGCTGATACAACTCAGTGCAACATTGGCACCAAGAATGAACCCAAGTTTATCAAATTGTCAAGGAGTCTAACAAAGAAACAGAGGGCTGAATACATTGAACTATTGAGGGAGTTTGCTGATGTTTTCGCCTGGACCTATGAAGATCTCAAAAATTATGACACTTCTGTCATTGAGCATAAAATCCCATTGAAAAAGGAGGCGAAGCCATTTAGGCATAAGCTAAGATAGATCAATCCTATGTTGTTGCCTATCATGGAGAGAGAAGTGAAGAAGTTGCTACATGCCCAGATCATCGTGCCATTGAGATATTCAGAGTGGGTGGCCAACTTGGTCCCAGTAAGGAAGAAGGATGGAGAAATTAGACTCTATATAGATTTTAGAAACCTGAACAAGAGCTCATGAAAGGACAATTACCCCTTACCAAAGATGGAGCATTTATTGCAGAGGGTAACAAGAGCATCCATGATTTCCATGATTGATGGCTTCTCTGGCTACAATCAAATCTCTGTTCTGCCTGACGACAGGGAGAAGACGACATTTACCACTCCATGGGGCACATTCATGTATGCTAAAATTCCTTTTGGGTTGATGAATGTAGGGGCAACGTTTCAACGAGCCATGGACATAGCTTTCACTGGGGAAAAGGATAAGTTTGTGGTCATATATCTAGACGACATAACAATCTTTTCCAAATCTGATAAAGAACATTGTTGTCATCTCAAGAAAGTTTTTTTGAAATGCAGGAGTTTTGGCCTCTCATTGAATCCCAAAAAATCTATGTTCTCCATGAAGGAGGGAAGGTTACTGGGCCACATAGTATCAACAGAAGGAGTCAAAATTGATCCTAGCAGAGTTGAAGAAATCCAAGCATTAGCAATCCCAAGATCCAGGAAAGAAGTCTAGTCTTTCCTTGGTAAGATTAATTTTCTAAGGAGGTTTGTTTCTAACTTTGCTGAGGTGGTAAATCTTATAACAACCATGTTGAGAAAGGAAAATGAAGTGAGGTGGACCGCTGAAGCTCGAAATTCCTTTGAGAAGATAAAGAAGGCCTTGACAGAAGCTCCTGTGCTTATCAGTCCCAATTACTCAAAGGATTTCCTTATTTTCTCCTTTGCCTCATCTGACACGGTGGCTACTATTTTATTACAGACAAACGAGGTTGGGCTAGAGTAGCATATTTCCTATTTTAGTAGATCCCTAAGGGATGTCGAGGTCAGATACGACATTATGGAAAAGCAGGCCTATGCCCTGGTAAAGGCTCTCAAATTATTTAGAACCTATGTCCTTCAGTCGAAGATCATTGCCTATGTCCCCTCGATCGTTGTTAAGGACAATCTTCTTCAGCCAGATATAGACGGGAGGAAGAGTAAGTGGATAGCCAAGATCCTTGAGTTTGACATGGAAATAAGGCCTACCAAATTAATCAAAGGTCAAGGTTTAGCCAAGCTATTGGCTGAAGAAAATTACAAAGCTTTGGGGGTAGGTTTCATTAATGACTGCTCATAAAATCAGCAGGATCATTTGTTGGATGTAGACCCTCAAGCGGAACCCCCGTTGGCTCAATGTCCTTGGTATAAGGATGTCATATATTTTCTACAAGAGTTGCGGCCTCTAGATGGCCTGCAAAGAAACAAGGCAAGAGCTCTGAAGCTCAAAGAAGTTAGATACTGCCTTGTCAATCAAGTTTTATATTGGAAAGACCCCCTGGGGGTGATTTTGAAATGTATGAATCCACAAGAGGCTAACAGGATCATTATTGAATTTCACAGAAGCCTATGTGGAGGACATCATTTATGGAAGACCATAGCCTACAAAATCCTTAGGGCTGGGTACTACTGGCCCACCTTATTCACCGATGTTTGCAGAAAGGTCAGAGCCTGCATCAAATGCCAAATATTTTTAGGAAAGAAATAGCTTAAATCTCTACCTTTAAAGCCTATAGTTGTTTCAGGACCCTTCCAGCAATGGGGCCTAGATTTTATTGGAGAAATCCACCCTACTTCCAGTGGGAAGCACAGATGGATCCTAGCTACCACAGATTTCTTTACTAAGTGGATAGAATCTATTCCTACCAGGAGTGCTTCCCACAAGGTAATCATTGGATTCCTGGAAGACCTCATCACAAGATTTGGCTGCCCAAACAAAATTGTCACTGATAACGCAGCCTCTTTCAAGGCTGAGCCGTTAGCCAAGTTCTGTGAGAAATTCGGGATCAAACTGATTCACTCCACCCCATACTATCCCCAGGGCAATGGTTTAGCAGAGTCCTCCAACAAAATCCTAATAAGGATCATCAAAATAATATTGGAGGACAACAAAAAGTCCTGGGATTCAAATTTTAAATTCACTCTATGGGCCAATCGAGTGACCACAAAAAGATCTATAGGCATCTCCCCTTTCCAATTGGTTTATGGAGAAGAAGTTGTTTTCCCTTCTCAGCTAGCCATTCTTGTAGCAAAGTTCTTCTAGGATTATCAAGAAGAGCTTGATGATATGATCAGAAGAATTCATCAACTAGTAGAGGTCCAGCAGGCCAGAGAGTAGGTAATAAACAGAATTCAGTACCATCAGCAGAAGATCAAGCAGGCTTTTGACAAAAAGACCAAGAAGGAAGAATTTCAGATAGGAGACCTGGTGCTGAAATGGGATGCTCCTAAACAAGACAAGGGAAAAAACGGCAAATTTGAATCCCTATGGGTCGGGCCCTTCAAAAACTCTGAAGTATTTTCAAATAATACCTACAGGTTGCGAGATTTGAAGGATCAAGAAGTTTTCAATGGCCATGTAAATGGGCATTTCCTGAAAAGATGTTTTTCTTGAGCCGCACATGGCTCATCTACGGTTGTATATATTGTTTTTATTTTATATTTAAGTTTAAATAATGACTCCATAGCCCAATAGCAAGACACTTAAGCTACAAAAGAGTTCTCGGTAGCCCACAAGGGGTGTGTCGTCCCCCATGGAGCCTAATGTTAGCACATAATCATGTAGGGGGTGCTCTCCTGAAAGAAGCATCCCCTTGGGCCAAGAAAGAGCTTCGAAAAGCCCATTTTTCCAAAGTTTGAAGGGTGGGAACATCATTTTAATGAGCAGGCAGTTTCGGACGACCGAGATCTGCCCGCCCAGATCTATGGCTGAGGTTTCATTCTGGAGCCCCCTCATCATTCTGCCTTTAACGGGGGGGTCTAGAATCGGGTGTGCATCTCTCAAATGATCAAGATCGAGGCACCCAGATCAATGGTGCTCAAGCGATTTCGGACCCCCTCTACCATTCTTCCATTAATAGAGGGGGGGGGGTCCAAAATGGTGTGGTATTGGCATGGGGCCCCCTTCCTGTCATGTCGCCTTCTCTACCACTTCCTTCCCTGCCATCTATTCTCCACTTAACCGCGTGATGGGGACCGTTCCCTTTGGCCCCTCTTCGTACTCTAACATCTGTCCTACTCCCCTCCACGTCAGTCTCCCATAAATAATGTGTCCCCCATTACCATTATATCCCATCACCTTCCCCCCCTTCTTCTTGCCATGTCTATCACCCCCGTCGTTTCCGTGATCACTCCCTTTCCCCTTTCCACGCCAAGCATGCCAGATCCTCCACAGCCTATCCATTATACCGTTCAGCTGATCCATGTGGCACCATGAGAAGACCTCCATGTCCCAGAGGGAAGAGTTGACTCGGATTGTTCCTGATCCCAAGGAAGTAGTTATTGAAGTTGTTGGAGGTGGTTAGACATCGTCTCCACCATAAATGGAAAGTCCGGCAAAGGATTAAAAGCATGTCGATTCATCTACAGGACAGTTAGGAGTCTGATTGCGTCTGTCATAAGTGCACGATCGTCCAGAGTCTGCATGTGAAGACTACTAGAAGACATGCAGACGCAATGTTTTAAATGAAGTGTCTCATTTTCGTTGTTGTTGTTTTGTTTTGAGTATATGTAGGTGTTTTCTCCATTTTTTAATCTATCGATGGTTGAGCTAGGCTCCCGATTGTAAAGTTTTAATGAAGCATTGGTTGCTTTGGTTGTGTATTAGCACTTGGGACTTCTTGCCTTATGGATGTCAACTTCTTTCCATCTATTTGTTTACACTGTGTTAGAACAACTCGGAATTGGAGGATCCAGTCGAGTTGCGTTGTTATAGGATAATGTAGGTTGGATCATTGTAATAGTTGCATTGTCTCTAATTAGTTCTTGTATTTTCTCAACACTGAATGATTTGGAATTGGAGGATCCAGTCAAGTCACCCTTCAGTTCCCTGAAGCTCAGAACCAAGAGGATCTTGTATTCTAAGTTTTTCTTCCTCAAGCTGCTAAAAGGCCAGATGCCCGAGGCAGTCTTTCTCACTCATCTCACCAAGTCTTCCACCTACTCATTTTACAATCAACTCACTGACGAAAGTTAGATCAAGACCTCCTTTTTTCTTTACATACCAGGCCTGGTCCCTGAGTTAGAGTGATACCTTCCTGGGTCTCTACCCATTTGATCACCCATTAAATTTATTCGTGACATAAACTGATGGGCGTTGGGATCTACTCCTGTTGCAATCCATGAGTGACTTCTAACGCTAACACATAGTTAAGCTAGGAAGAATGAACAAGGGCCAAGACCACTTATCAAGGTTGGAACATGGAGAATAACCTGCCAGTTTGGAGGATACATTACCAGATGCATAGCTGCTCACCATTAGAAAGATTGATGACCACTTCATAGGCATAGTCTAGTTCCTGTCAACAGGAATGGCTCCAAGTGAGTATACAATTACTCAGAAGAAACAACTAGTGGTGCGTGCTGTAGACGTTTCACTTATAGATGGACGACTATACAAAATGGGACCGAATGAAATATTAAGGAGGTGTTTTATGGAGACAAAGCGACCACTGATCCTCACAGAAGATCATGAAGGCATCACAGGAGGAAATTATGCAGGGAAAGAAACTATGCAGAAGGTTCTACGAGATGGCCTACGTACACAGAGATGCTAAAGAGTATGCCAGAAAATGTGATGTATGCCAGAGAATTGGAAAACCATCTCGAAGAGATGAAATTCCATTAGCACCGCAGATGACCCTACAAGAATTTGAAAAGTGGGCCATTGACTTTGTGGGACCTATAAACCCACCAAGAAACCGCATAGGATCAAGGTACATTATTACTGTGATAGAATACTTAACCAGATGGGCCAAATCCAGAGCATTCAAGGACTGTAGTGCAACTACAACTACGCATTTTATATTTGATGACATAATAACCAAGTTTGGATGCCCTAAGATCCTTATGAGTGATCAAGGTACACACTTCATCAATAAGACAGTTGAAGCCCTGACTGAAGAATTTTTAGTCCACCATCAGAAGAGTACACCTTACCATCCACAAGCAAACGAAACGGTTGAAGCATTCAATAAGATCTTGGAGACAACATTGACAAAGATTTATAGCTTGAATAGGGATGACTGGGATTTAAGAGTACTGACAATACTCTGGGATTATAGAACCACTTGCAAGAAATTAACAATGCAGACCCCCTTCAAGTTGGTTTATGGTCTTGAAGTTGTTGTCCCGATGGAATACTTAGTACCAAGACTAATAATTGTTTCATTTACATACATGGATGATACTAGCGCTATTCACGAGAGGCTTGCACAGTTGGTTGAACTAGAAGAAGATAGATTCATTGAAGGATTCCATCAGCAAGTTGAAAAGGAACGAGAAAAGGCCTATCATGACAGGCACATCAAGAAGAAGACATTCAAGCAAGGTGATTTAGTACTGGTGTATGATAGTAAGTTTATCAAACAACCTGGGAAGTTCAGAACACATTAGCTCAGACCATATGAGATTGCCTATGTTATAGAAGGAGGATTTATTCAGTTGAAGACATTGAAGGGAGACTAGAAGGAAGGATTGGTGAATGAGAGTCGATTGAAGTTGTACTATGATAACCAGCTACCTCGCAGCTCTCAGTAAAAGCATGAGGAAAAGGGTCCAGCTACCAGGTGCAGTTGAAACTGGGTACTAGATATAGAAAAGACAGTATGCATAAGGATGGAAAGGAGGCATAAAGAAGAAAGCAAGGGCTACACTATGCAATCCAAAGTCGAAGTAAAATAAGAGGATCAGATCTGAAGTGCCTCGGGATGAGTCACAGGTGAGTTTTGGGGGCCTTTTGTCCCTTGGTTATGGAAGGAAGCTAAGAACAAGGAAGGAAAGGTAAAAAGTGAGCTTCGAGGAAGACACAATAACTGTCACTGAGTCGAAGTGAGAAAAAGAGCAGGAAAGATGGAGCGAAGTGCGAAAAAGTAAGTTGTTGGATGAGAAGATTAGGGATGAAAGATCAACAAGGAAGAAGGATCATGGACAACTCAGCAAGAAGAGAAATCCATCACTGGATGCTTTGGAGCACCGCGAGATGGAGAAGGAAAGACATGGTAGTGAAGCCCGGAAAAAGTGGGTCAAGTTGACCTAGGGTTTTAGACACCTAGGGTTTTGGTATCTAGGGTTTTGGCACCTAGGTTTCGACCTAAGGTTGTCACTGAGGGATTTTAATGTATAAATAAAGGTCAAGAGGACCTGGGTCAGGTTGGCCATTGAGTATTGGTATGATATTTTTGTTATAGCTTTGTTGTGGAGGGAGAGGATTCTATTGTGAGATCTTTAGTTGTGTGTGAAGGTCAATTCCTGCAGTTGGGTGCACAGGAAAAGGAGATAAAGAGAGAGAAGAAAGAAGATCTACTAGTTGAGAGCGCGGATAGGATTTGTATGCTTTACCTTAATAAATCATAAGCACAGTTCTGTGGACGTAGCCCTAGAGAGAGGGTGAACCACATATATTTTATGTCATCCACTTGATATTCCCATGGTTGTAGACATTCCTATCCTACAACCCCCCTCTTAGCTTCTTTGGGTGAGACTGCATCTACTTCGCAGGTGTTGTCGAAAGGGCCAGTAGCTAGGGCTTGTTGGTGTGCTCTTGCAGTGAACGTAAGGTATGCCCCTATGCCAACAAGTTGCAACATACAAAGGATAGAAAATAGGAGTTGGAATTTAAGCTCGAGTAGGTCAAGCTCAAGACCAAAGATGAGAAATATAATGCAGATAGGCTTGAGCATGGAGTGGTTGCATCCTATGGAAAAATCGTGAATAATGCCCAAATAGAAGAGCCCACCATAGTGCACAATATTGATCATATTGTGAAAAAAATTGATCAATACATGCAAGAGATTGAAAACCTTTAGGAGCAACTCATTCCTACAACGCCCCTGGAGGTGAAGGAACAAAGGAGGAAACAAATTGCAGGACAGATGGAGGAAATGGAATGACAAGTCATCACAGCTGTGGACTTCTTTGATAGGGTGGTGTAGCTATGGAGAATGCTATAAGAATATGAAAAGTTCCAGCACTGGGACCAAGAAGAGGAAAATATAAGTGCAACCATTGAGGACCTCAAGTAGAGGCAGAAAACAATGAAGATCATCGATCACCTCAAAGGAGTGCAAGAATATAGAAGCTGCAAGCAAAGATAGTATCTCAAATGGAACCTCTCCAAGATATATCCACAAAGGTTCTTACATAGGCAAAGGAGGAAAATAAGAACATGGCACAAACACAGGCAGGGTGTGCATAAATGATCTGGGAGGTGATCAGAACACAAGTGTTAGATGCGCTCAAATAAAAATTCGCGTAGGCTCAAACACAAGAAATGGAACTTGCAAACTTGTTCCACACTCTAGAAGGAGTTTTTGAAGAAGCGCGCATAGTCTAGGTGTCTCGGGACAAGCCACATGTCAATGTTGGGGGCCTGTTGGGCAGAGGCCGATTTTTTGGAAAAGGTTGTTTTTGGAGAGAAAAGCATGAAGTGGAAAGAAAATATAGTTGGAAGGAAAATCATCAAATGTGAAGGAAGCATGTGAGGAATGCACGCAAGGGATACCTAACTACATTAGGGTTAGTGTTTTTTCATGATATTGTAATGGCTAATAAGCCAAGAATATGTATAAGTAGTACCTTGGAGGTCTAGAGAGATATATAAATAGGGAGAGACGGCGAGAATAATGAGAAAGGCTAGAACTACAACAATTTTGTAAGCCGATCAGCTATAGAAGAGTCACGAAACTCGATCTCGAGGGTTAGATCATAGGCTGTGGAGCTTGGTGATATCTAGTTAGCCTCACATAGATCGGGAAGCCTGTGAAGATCATAATATCCAAGACTCTAAATGTGTGTGGTGCGATATATTGCTGAGACATAATAAAAGAGCTTGAAAGACAAATATTTGTGGACGTATCCCAAGAGGGGGTGAACCATGGTAAAAATTTTGTTATATGATTGAATTTTATGCATCTCCATTGTTGTTAATGATTAAATGCTAGATAAATGAATGACATAACTAGTTAGATTTGATATTTCACATTCATGAGTAAGAGTGACTGAGTAATTAAAATGTTTGACTAAATGAATTAAGATCACAAGGTACAATTACAGATCCCCACTTATTCCCAGGATGAAACGTCTGAGTATTGCATCCACCCATAGAACTATCTTGGTTGAGACTGCGCAGTGCACCCTATGTACTATGCCACCTTCTAGTTTACCAAGAGGGTCGATAGTTTTAGAGAGATTTTGTTGGAATCTTGTTAAATCTAAACCTGGGTGAACTTATGACAGTAAGGTAAGATCAGAGTAGATAAAGTAGTTTAAACTGACACATGGTACAAATTTTGGGAGTGTAGGGGGAAGAGAGATGGAGAGAGAGAACGGGGTAGAGAGAGATAGGTAGAGAGATGTAAGATATAAATGGGGGACTAACTAACAATGTAACTAAAAATGTAACTAACAATGTGACTATCTAATGACAAGTAGAAAAACAAGAATTAAATTTAAATGAAAGAAAGAAGGTAGATTCACATAGAACATATATGGTCCATGCACAACTAGAAAAAAAAATGTACATTCAATAATTTATATTAATGTATAATTTGCATGATGATATCTATAATATGAATAAAGTATTTGGTACTTACAATTTGAGCTTTTAATATCAAATAACCACCTTGACTAAGTTTTTGTTTTCCATGCTTTTTAATCTTACCTTGGTTTATTTTCATAGGCTCCAAGACACGAAAAACAAAACAAGGAAAGACTAGAAAAATATGGGCAGAAGAAATGTTGTCGAAAATGCCTTGTGGATCATGGAGGTGACCACCTGTTATAGTCGAAAATTCCTTATATGTGCATAAAATACATTATCCCTTCCTTTGTTTCATTTTGAAATCCATGCTGTGCGTTTTCTCCATAGGCTTGGAAGACCTTTTAGTCCCTCCATGTTTGTATATCGAAGCCCCATTCTTCTTCATCTTTTTTGGCTCATACCCGAGGCACTCCCTATGAGCATAATTTACTGTCTTTTAGGCTCGCTGAAACACTGAAAGAAATATTTGACGTGAGCTTATTTATTATTTTTGGCCTCGTTTATATTACTTAATAAAATAATCCACCATGGAGTCTTCTTTAAGCGCTTTTCAAACTCTCTAAAATTGAAAACATTGTCGAGTAATATTGTTTCCCTTCATGCTCGTCAAACTAAAATTTGAAGGCACATTTGTCTGGTGGTGGTTTACCCCTTTTTCAACCTAGGTGGTTAATTCACTAATAAAGGTATGCCTTAGGAGATTTGATTCGTTAGGAGAGTATTATTAGGCATAAGTTTAACCCTTTTTCAGGCCTAAGGGACTAAATTTTTTAAAAAGGGCCATTCTCCCTCGTTTTGGTTTATCTATTTTTCGGGCCCTGGAGATTATCTATGAAAAAGGAACCCCCTCGAAATCCATAGTTAATCTCTTTTTAGACTCCCAAAATATGAAAAGATCATCTAGTGACGTTTTTCCTTTCAGACTCATTAATTGGTCTAGAAAGAACATCTATTTAGCATAAGTTTAACCCTTTTAAGTCCAATAGATTATCTAGGAAAAAGGTACGCCTCAGGAGACATGTCTCGCCGGGAGAGTTCTCCTAAGTTATATCTTATACATTTTCGGGCTAAGGAGACTAAACTTAGAAAAAGGTTGTGATTCCATAGTTAAGCTCTTTTTAGACTCCTTAAAATTGAAAAGATAGCAGAGTGATCTTGTTTCTGTCACACTCGTTAAAATGGATTTGAAGAGACGTCCTTTCAGTATAAGTTTAACCCTTTTTCGAATCGAATAGACTGATTATGAAAAAGGCCCACTCTGGAGTCTTCTTTTGGTGTTTTTCAGACTCTCTAAACATGAAAAACCACTGAGCTTACCTTCTTTGGGATTGTAAAACTCAACATGAAAGGAGTCTTGTTTTGTCATACCTAATCACATCGCATGTCTCATCCTTGTATATTTGACCTAATGTCATCTTCATGTTTCTATTAAATTAAACTTCAAAGAATTCCTTAAATGCAAGACTTGCAATACTTTTTCCCTTCTGATCTGACACCTTGACCCATGGAGGAATTTTCCCGAGTGTCCTTATCCTCCACATGCCTACTTGCACTGAGCATTAGTATGTTTCATGCACTTGTAAATAGTTTTCTTTCCCATGACACTCATTCCTCCTTTGTAACATAGAATTATTTTATTCTTTTTCAAACTCATTAAAAATTTGAAAAAGAAAAAAAAATCAAATATTCCAAAAAGATGGGGCGGGATATACATTCTCTTTTATCGGTGGCAAGATAGTCGCTCTTGGAAAAATCACATCCTTCTATTTGTTCACCAAGCATTGGGAATTTAGTATGACCATAGGAATATTTTCTCATTACATAGAGTTATGTCCTCCTTCATTTGGTTACTCTTCCAAAACAATAGAAAGTTTTTTGTGCCTCCTATATCATAGACTTATGTCAATAGTATGTTTTCTGAGTCTCATCATTTTTTCCTAATTTTGTCCAAGGGAATTTTTATCCAGCCAGAGTCATCCATTCTACATTTTATCTCTTGACTTTCATAAGTCATCCATTTCGAGAGTCCATTCAATTTTGGATTAAAAATCAATGAATTTTTGTGCCTAATGATCAAGATATTCTAGTATTTCCCCTAGTAGTGAGTATTACACTCCTATTGTACTCCTACCTGAGTTTTGAATATCTTGAATTTTTTGCTCAAGCTATGAAGTCCTCATCTCCAACCACATGCATCAATTCTTCTTGAAGATGCATATTATATTATACTTGTATATCTTTAGATGACTTTGAGATGTAGATCTGTTGTGTATTACTCATGACTACACTTTATACAGACAATTATATGACATGGATCTGTAGTGTACTTTATTGGAAACCATTCTTAGTTCATCACGAGCATGGGTATGCCTGCCTCAGAGAGTTTATCATTGTTTTGTAGAAGGCATGCTCACGAAAACTCGTCTCGAACTCACTCAACTCTGTGCCTTCCCACTGGTGAAGATATCATAATTTTTTTCAGCCATTAGTTTCTCTTCTGAACTCACACAATAGGAGGCATCTGTTATAGTCCAAAATTCCTTATCTTTGCATAAAATACATTGGCCCTTCCTTTTACATATTTTCCAAAAATACTGTTGAGGCTTCCTTTTAAAAAACCATTTTTTGGAAAGTGTACATGCCCTGCTGAATTAATAGCCTGCGTAGACACACATGTTTCATTCTAGTTATCTCACATACACACACATGATGCATGCTAGATAGTCTTTGTTTACCTCCAAAAGTTGTAAAAAATATAAAATTGCACAGACTTCGGCATGGTTTATGGGATATGGAGGGTTTCCTAACCATTTTACCCTTTGTAGCCCATCCCCAAACCAAATAACCATATTTTTCTCATATAAAAAGAGGCCTTGGGGATTCATTTATGAACATAACCAAGAGAATAAGAAAACTCTACCAAAATCCCTTCCCTTTCTTAGCCAAAGTTTTTCATCTCATCACAAACCTACTTATCCTCAGCCTTTCCCTCCATCCTTTCTCCTTATGCAACCCTCCCTCCTTCCCTTGGTGATAAGTAGGTTTCGATAAGCTAACGTGGGATTGATGCACTTGGAGCCACGAAAAATAATCACAGACCTAGTTCGTGGAGTGGTTGTTGACAAAGGTTGTAATCCTTTTTGCCTTGAAATTGAATAAAAGAGTTTGTCCTTGTCCCAAAATCTTATGTTTGTATTATTTTGTTGATTTATGCATTTATATCTATGTCTAAACTTTTAAAGTGATCATTAGATATTTCATACGTTGTAGCATTATGTTCCTAATCTTTTGCAGGTCAACTTTGGGCGCATATCTACAATGTAGGATGCGACAATAAGTGAAAGAGGTCCACACCAATCGCAAGGAATACAAGTGCACTCATTAACACTCTTTCCTCTCTCTTGTTACTTTGTTTACATGGTTTTGGGGTATCTTAAGGGTAGAACAATATTTTAAGGGAATTCATTGCTTTTCCTTTACCTAGACCCAATATAGGGGGATTTTCCCTGTAGCACCACCCTTCATACATGCATTTGTGAAAGAAAATAATAGGTTAAATGACTGAATAATAAATAAACATCAATGAGTTTGCATTTGACAAAGAGAATTAAGCGTTATATGACTGAATAATAATTAAACATGTACAATTCTCTATAAATACTAAAGGGGAATACCTCATGAATGAGCTCCCCTTGGTTTCGATAATAATGTATTCTCTACTAAACAAGACCAACCACATGAAGGTGGAATCTCGTTTGGTCCCTCCCCCCTTTCACATAACTCTCAATTCCCCATACACAATAATCCATAACAAGTAGAAAAAAGAATTAAAGGTAAATGAAAGAAATAAGTTACATGCATACAAAACATATAAGGTCCACACAAAACTAGGAAAAAAAAAAAAATTGTACAGTCAATAATTTATATTAATAAAATTTGTCCTGAGAATATGTATAGTAACTTATTTTTTATTTAATCTTTTTGATAAAACTCATGAGTGTATCATCATCAGGTTCATCTCGATCCCGACCTTCAAGTATTGGTTCTTATTATGCTACCAGAAGGTGATGGGTCATCTTAAGAATTTTACTACTTCTAGTAGCGAGACATAGATGATGATGCGCTACATGGGCATCCACTACAATACAAAAAAGTTTTAAAAGGACATGGTTAGTTATTATTCATAGAATTGTTTCATTAGTACAAACATCGTCACAATGTTTTTTACCTGGAAGAGTACTAGACATCATTGGTTATATTGTCATCGGTTCCTCTCCTCTTTGAGAACCCTCATCTACATGCTCTAACATTGAAGCAAGAAATGTTAGAAGTACACCATCTGAGGGAAATATTTATAATTGTCATATTATACATTTTATTTTAAATACATGCATAGCATGATCATGGGTTTGCAAACCACTAGTATCATGGGATTGTTTTCCACCACCGGCAAATGAACCGGTGTTTCTTTATTGCTTAAAACAAATAGATACATAATTAATTGATGTGTAAAATCAATTGTCCATATATTGGAAAAGTAATCAACAACTGCAATCTTGTTATTTTATTTAACAACTCATTCGAGGTGTCAGATTGTGTCTATCATCCCTTCCTTTGTCGATTTTCCATTGTATCTTGAAAGACGAACTTGAAGCCGAGAATCAAGTATTATTGTATGGTGGCACTATTGAATTTATCCCCCTGCACCGCATGGCATAATATATGGATTTTTGCTTACTACTTGTAATTAGATAAAATTTGCATGATAATATATTGTATAATATGAATAAAGTATTTGGTACTTACAATTCTATATTTTAATATCAAGTAACCACCTTGGCCAAGTTTGTGTTGTCCATGTTTATATAATATTTCCTTCTTCTTTTTTTATGTGTCTGGGATCCTACAAAAATTTTCAAGTATGTTATAAGATATCGCGATTTTTTCTGTAGAACTAAAAAAAAAAATAGTATATTAATTAAAAATATAATATATTACTTCCAGGGCCATGTGGTGTCTTCCCTTCTCTTTTCAATGAGCTCTCCTTTGCATCGTCCTGTATATTCTTCCATTCCCTCTCGACAATGGCTAGAGGATGATTATACTTAGGGTTATTTTTCAATTGGACCCTGTATTGATCTATGACATATTTCAAATATGTATCGTCCCTCAAGGTGGTTTCATACTTGTTGAATATATCACCAAATAGGTTAACCATATGGTCTATAAGATTATTTTTCAAATATGTACTCTGGGTATTCCAGTGTGTGTGAAGCATCGACCCAAATATCTCTATATCTTTGTCATGCAAGGTCCTATAAAAAATATAAGTTCCTAAAAGATGATATGATAATCATATTAAAATAATATGAAAGATGTAGGTTTCAATCAAATGGTAGGAATTATTTAACATATTCAAAAATATATGGGATTTGTTGTAACTTCAAGGGAACCAAGTTTTCATCCACCAACAAGGAGATGAAGAGTGTTCCCAAAATTTGAACACGTGTTTCCCTAGGATAAAAATGCTCTAATTTTGCATAACCAATATCCTCATGAGATTCACCATATATAACCTCATGAACATGGCCTAGCATGTGCGGTGGGGGCATCTCATGGGCCCTTGGAGTTTCAATGCCATGAGCCATAGATAGAGATGAAAATAGTCTCGTATGTATGTGGTTCATTCTAGGACGTTATGAGGTTTGTGCATCACTACCACCAACAGTGTCCCCATAAGCAAGTTGTCCCATAATTTAAAAAAATTCCTATAGAAAGAAAATGTTAGATTATTTCTCATATGATGGTAAGAGAAAAAAAATTCATAAATCAATAGATGTTTGAAATATATATTTTTTTTAAATTGTGCTTAGCCCATATTGTTCTATATTCTGTCTTAAAATTTCCATCTTTTTCTCCCTCCTTTGTAAGTGGCTTATACCTAGCCAATTCAATGTATTTCTTATTTTCCTTTCTCAAGGACTTTTTAATTGTTCCCAATGGGTTGATGGAATCATATATTTCATTCCATAGATCATCGTTCTCTGACAATGTTCTCTTATACATCAAAAAATCAACATGTTAATTCAATTATTGTAAGAAATAATTGATATGAAAATCATTGTTATACATGTTTTGAGCTAGACAATGCCTTCCCACAATCACCCTACCACATCATAAGTTGCATGACAATTTAGAATGTTGGAAA
The DNA here is from genome assembly GCA_009831015.1 of Picea engelmannii. Taxonomy (NCBI): domain Eukaryota; kingdom Viridiplantae; phylum Streptophyta; class Pinopsida; order Pinales; family Pinaceae; genus Picea; species Picea engelmannii. Next base: position 121,953 of record ML789722.1, on the reverse strand, counting down.
ATAATCTAAGAAGAATGACCTATTAAAATGTATGTTAAATGTATAAAAAGGAAAACATTAATTACATGTTTGGTATACTGGTAGAACATGTTTACCCCCATAATAGAAATGCTTCCATCGTTTCTATTCAAATCATGATCGATCAACAACTCTTCCCATGTAACTATTTTTTTTGCTGCACATATGAATATTCGATTTATTTCACGCCCATGAAATATACAATTGGGTTTATTTCTTGTTGTCTCGAGTCTTGTACAGTTAATAAGCCCTAAAATATTTCATGATTCCTTTGTCCTTCCATCAATATACAATGTCACTCCTTTATTGTGATCATTGTCTTTTAGATGTATGTAATTTTCAATGACTACATATATCCTCATACTTGGAATATATCAGAACAACCTCGACCAATATCCATAATTGTAGCATGGTCCTCAATACTCCCTCAACTCAATAAGTCATCCATATTTCACCTTTATTCCATCCATGGAGATTAGACCCAAACTATGTATGGACGATGGAGAAGTGTGATAAATCCTCTCATTGACACAGAAGTTAATGTCCAACTAAGGAAGTTCAATGGGCACCCATGGTCTCAATAGATGTTTGTACCTCAAAGGAACCTCGATGTCACATATTCTCTCATCATCATAATAACATAAAACTCCTTCATCAAGAAAGAATTTCATGCACCTATGGAATTTTCTTCTGAGATTTTAACCTCTAGTGGATCTCGCCACGTTAGATGTTTTGGATGGCGTAACACTTTCTTCCCTCCCTTCAAAATTTTCCTCACTCTAGGATGACAAGTCTGAAAGGTACCTATTCGGTTGTACCTACACTCCATCGAATGAGAAAACGTAGTTAGCAATGATATGATTGAATTTATCCACATCCTTCACTTGAATAGACATCTTCAAAATGCATGTGCCAAGTATGATCATAATAATCACATGTGAAAATTTGGATTAAGTACACTATTCACACTTTTTTATTTGGTGAAGATGGAATAAGTTTCGAAATAGGACTTTGATGGAATAATGTTTCATACTAAATTTGGGGCTTGTAAGTTTCACCCATAAGTAAGGTACATTCAGGGATAGTGATATCACTTATCATTAATTCCATAACATTCCATACTATGAATATCATATTGGTACTATAACAATGATCAATATAAGGAAGTAATTCCATTAAATAGGGAAGTAAGCATTATTGAGAGAAACATTGCACCAATTGTTTTGGATTTTCATTTGATATTTTTTGATTAAGAGGTTGGTAGAAGGAACATTCTTGGAGAGTTCCCTACATTGAATAAGGACACATGACACTTAGATTTATACTTCAAAAGTTAAAGGTACAAAACATTCATTTAAATTTGTTGAGTCCACCTTGCACATTTATCAACAAGACTTAACCACATTTCAAGAAATGTTCATCCTTTCCATGTTTGATTAGTATTTTGTGGATAAAGTCAGGTAAAAATGGTCCACATTGTAACACCACGTGTTTTGAACCCCCTTTTTAAATAATGTATTGTTAAAATGTTGAGAGGCCAAAGTGCCCAAACAATTATTAAAAGGACAGTGTGCCCAAGAAATTGAATGTTTTGATCATTATTAATAATAAATACATCATTGGATGCTAGATGCACAAGGACTAGAGTTATAGGGGGATATGATTCAATAAGAGAGGGGGCTTGAAGGGATAAATGTTTATTTCTATTTTAATTACCCTTTTGTCTAAGGGAGTGGATCAGTTACATGAGATTCTTGGGGAGGCCATGAGGTTCTTGATTCCCCATGAAAATACTTAAACCCATCCCTGGTCTGATTGGAGGGTTGTCTCATTCAATCATTCACTTATTCTTTCATTCCATTATTTCCCTCATGCATTTTTTCATTCATTGCTAGTTCACTATTTTACACCCTGGGTGGATATCTCACTCCATTATTTTCCATCACGCGTTCATATTCCTCATCCATGTCTTGGCTTGGGAAAGGAAAATGATTTTTTGAAGAGAATCCATGGTATCATTGGATGTAGAGGTCACTGGTGTAATCCAACCATGAATTGAGGCCTGCATGTCTGAGATGCGTTGGCCTGTGTCCAAGTTTGTTCACAGTTGCGAGTCCTGAGAGTTCCAGCATTGAGATTTTGGACCAGTTGCGTTGGAGCCCTGGAAGGAGAAGGATTTCCTGAGGGATTGTGTGGCAGAGAAGGGTGGAGGTCCATTCTCTTGGGTGGTGCAGTATGAGTAGAAGAGATTTGGGTACTTGGATTTTTGTGAGCGTTGGGAAAACCTGTGAGAGATTGAGTGTTGACTAGATTGGGAAGCCAAGTAACACTCTGGAACTGTCATTGTGGATTCATAGCCCCCTAAAAATAAGGAAAATAGGTTAAGTGACCTAGAAATGGGTTAATATTATTTAAATGATAAATTAAAGTGACAAATTCAAGGTGGATAATTTAAATAATCAAGAGAAGTGACAATATCAAGAAATGATAAAGTAAGGTGAAAAAATCAAGAAGGAATATTTAAATGTTAAAGTATTGGAGAACTTTCTATTTATGGAAAGTGGTTAACCCTAAAATAAGGAAAATAGGTTAAGTGACCTAGAAATGGGTTAAGTGACC
>ML789722.1:92220-105236 GCA_009831015.1 Picea engelmannii | reverse complement strand
AGGTGTATAGTTGATAATGTTGGTACATATTGATGAGTCATTGTTGATGAGTAGTTGACACATGATTGGTATATACTTGGTACATGGTTGGATGCACTTGTTTATGGTACAGGTTGATTACAGGTTGTTTGGCACAGGTTGGTTCATGGTTGATGCTCTTGTTTATGGTACAGATTGATATATGTTGAGGATTGTTGCCTCATCTCAGTTGGTGCTGAGAATGTAAGCTGGGTCTTGCATATAGAGCTGGTGCTCTTGTAGAGTTGTACTCTATTCAATTGTTGTTGATAAACCCCAAGGATTGTAGTCCGTAATAGAAAGAAAATTGTACATACATCTTGTGTTCTTTGTGTTCATTGTGGTGATGACTTGTTGATGATATATTGCTGATATATTTTGCTAATATGTGCTCACATCTAATTGGTTATAAATGACAACAATGGGTAATGAATAAATGTTGAATGCTAATTGATGAGTTTTTGTGCAAGAGGGAAGTTTTGGGAAAAAGAGCCCCACACTCATTCACCCCCCCTCTAAGTGTGGTAGGTGTGTCCAACACTTTTGTTGAGATCTTTTCCTCTTTTCTTTAAGAAAATGGGCTGAGTTACATATCAATGTCTTTCTAGAGTAATATTTGCATGTAGATAGTCCATTTGGATGCAAAGTGCAGGACCACCACATATACTTTCTATACTTAACACATAACTTGGATGAAAATGTGAGGATCTGTTATTTATTTTGTGTGTGATTATGGGTTTTATTCTTGAGCTAGTAATTCAGTATTTGATCAGTATCTTACATTAAAGGGTTTGAGTAACCTTTTCACTAGATGATCAAGATGCCTCTGTCTTCAGTAATAGATTCCATTCATTTATGAACAATAGATAAGTACACCTGCATTCAAATATAACCTCTTTCATCGATCACATGAACACTTAAATTGTTAAGTGAAAGATTGCATCTGGAGCCTTGTAAGGAGATTGAGACAAAGAACTAGTCATTGGCACTTGAATTTGAATTTACATTGTTTTGATTTAATTTTCTGCAACCACTACATGAAACAATGCATTGAAGGACTAAGAAATTAGTTAGCTACTCCTACAACGTTGCATGAACATCTTCGTACAAATGATTGTAACTTAGAGTCTGAATAACACTCACTGTCCCACATTCCAGTGACACATTCCTTGGTGTTGCTTTCCAATAGTTTACTTCTTTTATTGCTTTTCCTTATTTATATGATTTTTCTTATAGTTTCCAACATTAGGATAGTTATCCTCTGATCCTGCATTTCCTATGCTTCCACCTCGAAGTCTACGAAATCCCAGTCAATAATTTAATTTCAATAAATTAGACTATAATTTGCTCGACACCTAGGTCATATTGTAGGAAAGGTTGGTGCACATGTGGATCCTAATAAAATTGAAGTTATGAAGCATTGGCGTCACCCTAAAAACGTTAAAAGCTTGCAGGGTTTCTTGGGTTTAACAACATATTATCGCAAGTTTTTACAGGATTATGGAAAAATTGCATCTCCTCTCTCTGCGCTCTTTAAAAAGAATACTTTCAATTGGACTCTAGTAGCTGATCAATCCTTCCAAGCCTTTAAATATGTTATGTGCATGACCCATGTCCTCACACTACCCGAATTCACCAAGATTTTTTTCTTGGAATGTGATGCATCAAGGAAAGGAATAGGGGCAATCCTCATGCAAGATGGTATACCATTGGATTTCACTAGAAAACAACTATGAGAGAGACATTATGGGAAAATCCACCTATGAAAAGGAAATTTTATCTATTTTGTATGCAGTGGATCTATTGTGTCCTTATCTATTGGGGAAATGCTTCCAGATTAAAATTAATCATCGTAGCCTCAAGTATTTTATGGAACAAATAATTTCACCCCAAAGAAACAAAAATGGGTGACCAAGTTGTTTGTATATGATTATGAGATAATCTACAAGAAGGCTAAAGAAAATGTGGTTGTTGATGCTATTTCAAGAAAATATGAAGAAGAAGGGCCCCTCTTTTACCTCTCCTTCATTATAGTGTATTAGATTCAAGTTGCTCATCAAGAATGGTTGCAAGACCCCAAAATTTCTAGCCCGATCAAAAAATTACAACAGGATCATCAAGATTCTCAAAAGTACTCTTGGAATAATGAATATCTTCACTACAAAGGTCGCTTGTATTTAAGAAAAAAATTGAACCTTAAAGCCACAGTGCTCTCTGAGTTGCATGCTTCACCCGCAAGTGGGAATTATGGGTTTACCAAAACCTATGAATGGGTCAAATGTTCTTTTTTCTGGGATAGTATGAAATAGGAAATCCACACCTTTGTGGTTGAATGTGATACCTATCAACGCAATAAGGGAGAAACAGTCAAATCTCCAGGCACACTCCAACCACTCCTAATTCCCCCTACTATTTGGAGGGACATTTCTATGGATTTCATTGTTGGCTTACCTAAATAGGGAAATAAGTCAATCATCATGGTGGTAGTAGATCGTCTTTCCAAATATGTTCATTTTTGTGCTCTTCAACATCCATTCACCGCATCCATGGTGACTCAAATTTTATGGATAGTATATTCAAAATACATGGCATGCCTCACTCTATTGTCTCTAACCAAGACCCCACTTTCACTATCAATTTTTAGCAAGAATTGTTCAAGCTCCAGGGAACCTAATTGCATCTCAACACCACTTATCATCCCCATATTCATGGACAAACTGAATCTATCAAAAAAAATTGGAAACATTTTTGCAGTGTTTTTCATCCGACGGACAAAATCAGTGGGATCAATGGTTACCCCTAGTTGAATTGTGGTACAACACCTCTACCATACTACCACTCATATAACTCCTTTTGAAGTAGTCTACAGGGAAAATACATCGTTGGTTCTCTCCTACATGCTAGGTGTATCCAAGGTTCAATAGGTTTACAATAATCTTATAGTCCAAGCGGCCATTCTCCGTGCCCTAAAAAAAAATTGGCCATGGATCAGAATCACATGAAGCAACAAGCAGATCAGGGTCATTTCGAACATCGATTCACTGAAGGGGAGTAAGTTTTTCTTCATCTCCAACCCTATAAGTAGACTTCACTCAAATATGAACACTGTGAGAAACTTGCCCCCTAATTTTATGGTCCTTATACAATTCTCAAACGAGTGGGGCCCATGGCCTACCAGCTAACTTTGCCCAGTCATTCTAAGTTTCATCATGTTTTTCATGTCTCATGCTTAAAGAAATTGATTGGAAATAAGTGAAAGACTCAAACTAGTCTCCCTAAGTTGGATGAAGAAGGTTCCATTTGGTTGCAACCAAAAGCAGTCTGGGACCAGCGAGAGTTTCATCTATGTCAGCACACCATCAAGGAAGAGTTATTTCAATGGAAAGATACAACACCAAAAGATGCCACTTGAGAGTCGACTACCATTCTACAACAATGTCCTCATCTCAAGCCTTGAGGACAAGGTTATTCTTCAAGGGGGAGGGCATGTTAGGGACCTAACCTCCCTAACCCCTCACATAGGTGGAATAATATATTTTCTATGTAATAAAAAATAGCATTAGTTAATAAGGCCTATTTAATAATGTGAACAAGTATAATGTAAGAAGAATTAATAGAAGCTTCCACTTCTAGAAAGATCTTCCTCTAGAATGTTCTTTAGAAGATAGAATTAGTATAAATAAGAGTAGAAGACATGATAAAATCTTGTCTTGAGAAATATTGTAATAGAACTTTTCTATGTTGAAGGTTACCCCCTCAAAGAGGCAAGTGAACATTTCTGTCATTCAATAAAATAATTATTGGTAGTGTTGTTATTCTCATTATTTTACTGTTTAAGTAGTATTTGCTGCAATATTTACGTTTATGCTTATTATAATACATCTAATTTGTAATACAAACCAGAGTCAGAGTATTGTTTACCTCCACTTTAATCACTTCAATCAATGAAGAAAAGTTAATAAAATGTTGTTAACTCAAGATCATTACTTTTAAATATTTTACCTTCTACCCCTTAAACCTAGGTCTCATCACTGACATGAAGCCAACCATGAATTTCACCACCACTTAGGAATGTCTTTGAGTCTTATGAAGTAAACTTTAATTTACAAATGATTTTCTAACCATGAACATATGGGAGTATCATGTTTGGATACTTATGATGGCTTCGGTGTTGCAAGGAGAAATGACGAGGACATATAACGGATTCAATGCAATTTATTAAATGGGTGTTATCAACAGTGAAATGTCACATTTCTGAGGCAAAGTACACAAGATGCCAAAGGGTTCCATGTGTGAACATCTTACGCCCTAGCAACACTCCTTGGTTATGAAAAGCGTTTTGTTACTATGATGTCATTTAGGTTCATCATATTTTATCATTTTCATGTTGCATTCTCGTACATGCTTTGCCAAAATATCATGGGCCCATAGCATGCCACCAAAACCCAAAAGGCACTTGATTTTTTTTTAAAAGATTACACGTGAATTTTTTTTAAAAAGATTACATGAATTAAAAATAAATAAAAAATTCTATCCACGGCGTCACAAAGTTCAACCCCAAACTTTTATGTGGAAAAACAGAGAAGGCTCACCCTAGATCCATGAGGAGAGGCCCAACCCACACTTCTTTCTCTATGATTCATTGTACAAAGCATACAATACAAAGAACCAATGTCTCACGCATGCTATGTATAGATAAACCCATTCAGTCAACAAAGACTAGCGGCCTAGAGAGGTGAGATAAACTACAAACGTGAGTTTTGCAATCTATGAATTGCGAATGGGTGAAACGAAATCCAACCACTTAGGAATCACCACTCTCTAAATTGGGTGCCTCTCTTGATTTGGGCCATCCATGTCAACACGAATTTAATGGTCAGTCGTTTGACTTGATTCGTGGTAAATTTGCCTGGCACATGTATCGGTTTCTTCCAGTTCAAATTTAAAGGGGTACCTCCGTAAGTAAAAGGGTCTCTTGTCTCACAAACAAGGAGGTCTTATACATCAATTTGGTGTCTGGCTTGGCTATAGCCTTGAAAATATATTATTATTATTATATATTAATTGAAAGTAAAAAAAAAATCAATGGTGTTCTACTTAGTTTGTGCATTGAGGGATTTGATCCCTTTGTACCCATAATAGATCTAGAGTTAGATGAATCTGATACAGTTTTAAAGTTCGAAAATATGATCAACATGTAACAATGACTTCACACAAAGTATTGTGTAACATGACTAATTTATTCATGAATAATGTTGAAGCTAATTCACAAATTGTTATTTAAGGAGTTGAATCATAACACTAAAGTTGGTTAGCACTCGATAGAGATTTACACTAAATTTGGTAAGCACTCAAGAAAAATTTATCGAGAACTACCTATAATAATTTTTAAACATAAATTTTCTTAATAAAATTGTAATTAACAATACCTAACATTTGGTATGGTTTCATCCAATCGCCTTGTTTTGACATGTTATTTGGTATGAGATGTAATGATCTCGCCTAAACACTTAACTTTATGTGTCATCAACTTACTATGTACATTTTACAATCATACACTTTTGTAGATCCACTTAATCCAAAAAGGAGTACCTAAATGGCCTCAATTCAAACTTTGGATTGCCTACAAATAGGTTTTGACCTTAATATCCACCCCATGAAAAATATGACTTAATTTTTCATACGAGATTGCCTTTCATAACAAGAAAACCTAAAAAATAATCTACCAACTAAATTCAATATTACCTCATACTTCATTACAATACCTTTTTTTTTTAATGTCAATTACCCATTAATCCATTTAAAATAAAAACCACCACCATAAAAGATAAAAGCCACCCCAATAAAGGACAATAATGTAAACAATAAAAATTATCCAATGATAAATACATTTTATTAAACTATCCACCACACCTAAAAGTTATATGAGGCAACTAACTTTATAGTATGTGATGAAATTCTAAGAAGAGTATCTAAATGGCCTCAATTCAAACTTTGGATTGCAAATAGGTTTTGACCTTAATATCCACCTCATGGGAAATATGGTTTAATTTGTCATAAAAGGTTACCTTTTATAACAAGAAAACCTAAAAAGTAATTGACCAACTAAATTCAATATTACCTCATATTCTATTACAATATATTTTTTTTAATATTCCAATTACCCATTAATCCATTTAAAATAAAAACCACCACCATAAAAGATAAAAGCCACTCAATAAAGGACAATGATGTAGACAATAAAAATTATCCAATAATAAATACATTTTATTAAACTATCCACCACACCTAAAAGTTATATGAGGCAACTAACTTTATAGTATGTGGTGAAATTTTAAGAGAATAAAAACCACCACCATAAAGGATAAAAGCCACCCCAATAAAGGACAATGATGTAGAAAATAAAAATCATCCAATGATAAATACATTTTATTAAACTATCCACACACCTAAAGGTTATATGAGGCAACTAACTTTATAGTATGTGGTGAAATTCTAAGAGAATAAAGCAAGAAATCACAATAATTAGAATTAGAGGTATAATGGTACATGTTTTTTTTGGTATAATGGTACATGTTTTAAAAGATAGATTTATCATAATTAATTGATATTAGTCATCTTAGCTTTGTATTAAGGGCTTGTTGTTTTGTTAACTCTACTTACAACCATATGTTCATTTCACACATTATTCTGTCGTTTAATTTTGTTGTACTTGTCACTATATCCCATTAAAGTGGTGTACCTTGTTGTCTTTCACATGTAATTTCAATCTTTTCCTAATTTGTGAGTATATGACACATTGTAGGAAACCAATTGCTAAATATCTACCTCCTCATTTCTACATACTCAACATCACATTTCCTCACACTACCTGTTTGGTTGTTCCCACCTTCGATTTCATATCTCAACATGTGTGGCATGGTTCTTACTTGTGTAATTATTTGTTTTGTACACCATGAGATGTTATGTTTCACGCAGTTTTGTACTTTTATCTCGTCATATGTGCTAAAGTTCTCTATGTATTATTGTCATTTTCTTTTGGTATCTTTTCTCCATTTTCCCTCCCTCTACTTTTCAATGTCTTTTTATTTAACGACACCTTTGTTCTTCTTCCCACTCTTCAAACCATTTCCTGTCATGTTTCCTTCTTTTGTTTAATTCATCTTGATCAATTTTCACTCAAACACTATCACTATCCGTCACTCCCATCTTTTGTCTGTAGCGAATCAAATTTCTAAATACTTCCATTTTTTTTTAAATATAGCATGTTTCAAATAATAGTATCTCATAAGGAACATTACTTTTCACTGTTAGATAACTTGTTATCTAGTGTTATATAATCGCTCAATCCAATGACTCCATCTCTTTTTAGATACACTTGATCCCATATTTCACATCCATAAAAAAGTATTGTGATTATTACTATTTGAAAGGTGGAGCACAACATTTCCTAGTATCACCTATGTTGACCCATGTTTATTATTCTCTATTAGAAAACTTGTTATCCAATGTTTTTATACTAACTTATCAAATGAATATATATATTTGGAAAAATGCTAATTTTCAAAGGTCTCACATCAGCCACGTGCATATCCTTTAACTTGTTTTTGAAGGAATTTTCACTGTACTTGAGGATTGACTTTAGTATACACCATTCACGGGCGAATCTCCTGCTCTCTCACGCATATGGAGCGTTCCTGCAAATTCAGTCACATATAATATAATGAATCTCATTTCTTCTTGACATCTTTTTCAACTCCTCAACTTTGGAAAGAATGTCAAACTTCATGGGTGGCAGCGCAATCATGGAAAATATGCAGTCATAATAGTAAACAATTGACATATTTTTCAACTCGTCAACTTTGAAAAAATTGTCGAACTTTATCCGTGTCAGCGCAATCATGGTAAAGTATAACCGTTGACGCCAAGGCGTGATGTTTCAGAATTCGTAATCCTAAACAATGGATAAATTCGCGGAATCCTCCTCGAAAACCAGCGAGAGAAATTTGACACGTGTCCATCTATTCAAGCAAATGCTCCTTTTGGTGGTCACATTGATTTGGAGACGTCAAAGTCAAAATCCTAGAAGTATGAAAAAATCACATGTTTAAAGTGGCATTGTGATGATCTCTGGAATTCCAATGGAGATTACATCCCCAAAAAATTATTGTATTTTATATACCCTTTATCCGACACAAAGACACTAAAAAAACATATATAGATCATGGTAAATTACAATGATATTGTCCTACATTTATTAGATTATTAAACATAAAAGTTGTTGCCTTTATTAACTTATTGAACCTAAAAGATGTTTCATTTATGGAGAGATAAGACATCACTTCCCCTTGGAAATAAATAAATAAATGTGAGCATACAACAACAAGGGTGGCGACCTATAGTACTTCTTAGACATCGAGTACCTCTTAACTATTATTCTTATTTTCCCAAGTCTCTTGAAGTGGACCATAGTGGGCATCCAACTCACACATGCTCACTTGTAACCGTGCTTGACATCCAACTCTTGTGTGCTCGGTCATAATTGTATGTGGCTTCCAACTCGATTGTTCTCAATAGTAATCCTATTTGTAATCTAACATGCACATGCTCAGTAGTAACCTTGCTCGACTGCAAGTCTACACATACTTAATTATATTTTCCACTGTCTTATAGTGCATGCATGTCTAGTGTATTCACTCCTAGCTTTTATCCTATGCATGTTAAGGTCATGTTAAGGTCACACATACTTAATTATATTTTCCACTGTCTTATAGTGCATGCATGTCTAGTGTATTCACTCCTAGCTTTTATCCTATGCATGTTAAGGTCATGTTAAGGTTATTGGGTATTTCTGTATAATCACTTCGATGGTCATTGGTTAGCATGGATAGACGTAACAGTGGTTGGTTGAACAAATTGGCTTTGGCACCCTTGCACGATGGCAAGGCACATCATAAACTTATTAAGAACCCTTGTAAAAGGGTCGATCACACCACAAACAATAAACAACCTCACACAATGATAGGACAATCCAAGAGAAGCTTGGAGAAGAGATCGGTTGAGGGAGGAAAAGTTGGGGTCATGACCCCACCTAATCTACAAGGCATGGAAGAGGCATGGCAACATATTTGCAAGAGACTTGGATGACTTTATAAACCTGGGTACCTTTGAAAACATATGGATCCAAGGAGTTGGTCCCTCCATGACTTGGGGTTGTGACAATTGGTGAGAGTACCTTCAAGTACAAGAAACCGTTGGACGAAACCATTTGATGCATAATCATTGGGTGCATGGCACTTCGACACCAATCACCGAAGGAAGCAGAGGCATTGTTGCGAACAAGCAATCAACGGGCACGAATCACGTTCAGGGAGGCATAGTCAAAGTTGGCACAAATGACACATTTGGGTTCACTTTGGACAAGGATTAGGATGGAAAACACATCACCTTGAGGAAATGACCAAGGAATTGAATCTTATATAAAGAGGACGCTATAAAGTACAAATTCATTCAAGGAGAAGTCATTAAGGAGTTAAATCAAGAAGTTATTAGCAAGGACGAACAAGGAATTTTGTGGTTGTGCCATGTTTGGGGTTGGCATAGTGGACTACTTGAACATTAGCTAAGTGAACTTTGGAAGAGTCATACTCTATAAGAGGAAGACCTATGAATGCTTTAAGGGTTGGATTGTGCAAGTATTTTTGGGTAGTAGGAAATAGACAACATTTCATTGGATTGATTGTAAATCTCTTATAGGGTTGCAAGCATAAGCCTGCATTCCCTTGTTGTATCTTTGTCACATTATTCATTCTAATAAAGTTAAGGCACCTACCTTGGGTACCACCCATACTCTTGTGTTTTGGACTCTGTATACTTGTTGAATGTTATTGTTCATTGCATTGTATTAAATGGCTAAGGATTATTGAATATTGGTTAACTGTAATAGATTCGGGATGCTTTAAGACCATGGTTGGGCATGTGCATATTGTGAACTTGGTTGTATTGAACTTAGTAACAGAGATTCTAGGAAATTATTGAGGAATAGTTATGGGAATACCTTAAGTGAAGAGGCATAGTCTAGTTGTAGTAGGCACGAATTGGCCATGCCCCTACGGTTGAGGAAACACAATTCCACGTGACCTTAGGTGTCGAAAGTGAAAAAAAATCGAGCATCATTATAACCCCATGATAGCTAGTATCAAAGTAGAAAAAGAAGACTTTGAGTGCTCGTTGCCATGACTTGGATGGAAGTAACAAGCTTCAATGACAGGTTGGGTAGGTGGACAAGATAAAGCTTGAAGGAAAGAAGTTGGATGTGAGTCGTAGACAATTCCAACAATGATTTGTGCACTCCTCACCACAGCTTGGTGAAATAGTGATTTCAATGACTAGTTGGCAGGTGGTCATGATGAGTGGTGCAAAGACAGTGGATAGTTTAGTGCCTTGGCATAGTAAGAAAAAAGGACAATTGATCCTAATCAAAACTGGGGAATTATTTTCATGTTGCTTCAACTGATTTAGATTTCATATACTAAGTTGAATACATTCAAAAGGAATTCTTTGAAGGACATTGGAAACAATAGTATCAAAATGAAGAAAATGGGGTAGTGTTGAGTAAAAAGTTTTGACTATAGGAAGGGTCTTGGATGCAATGCTTGGGGTAGTGTTGAAGGCTTAAGGTAGAAAGGTGGATTGAGTCTTTGAGACTTGGGAAAAAAATTAAAATATTCTAAGAGGGTTGACCCATTTATCGGTTGTGACATGGAAAGCACAAAGAAATAGTTATGGAAGACCAAGATGGAAGACACAACCAAGAGCCTGGACTAGTGGGATCAAGATAGTTGTGAGTTGTACCAGGAACATGTGACGAAGTTGGAGTAGGCTAGTGCACAAGCTGAAGCTTAGGTTCAAAAGTTCCAAACTTGACCAAACCAAGTAGAGATTTGGGCCCAACCTAAGTTGGAATCATTATCGAGGAAGGATTCCAACATCACAATAAGGAAGCAATTGAAATTGCATAAGTCCAAAGGTAATAATGTTGCTTTCTTTCTTTGTTACCAAAACCATGTTTCTATAGATTTTCCTTTGAAGAAGAGGTTGGAATTACTTGGAAGAAGTCCAAGTGCAACAAACTTTGAAGGTGAAGCCAATAGCCTTGGAAGTGGGCCAAGTAAAACAAATTTTGAAGGTAGCGTTGGAGGCTCTGTGTGATTTGAAAGTAGGTTTAGGCAATTTCATGGTAGAAGATCATGAACGTGATTTCCAAGGTGAAGGAATGCATGGCCTCTATTTTTTGAATGCAACCATGAGTGGGTTGAAGGTGGAATTCTTGGTAGACACTGATGCAACCCATGGTTTTATATGTGAATGGACAACTACAACACTTCATTGTAATCCTGAGAGCAACATGGACATGTTCGAGTTGGTGAACTCAGTAGTGAAGCTAGCAATAGGAGTTCATTCATTCTACACCCTTGAAGGTTGGGGAATGGTTTAGTAGTTTGGACTTGACAGTGGCTCCAATGGATGACCATATAGTCACATTGGGGAAGGACTTTCTCACACTTTCCAAAGAAGTTCCCATACCCCACGAGAAATATTTTATGTTCTTAGATGGACCAAGACTTGTGGTGTACCTATGTTGACTAGAAGGAAATTGGGAAGGATGCCAAGAATTTCATCCATGAAGTTGATTTAGGAAGCCAATGAATCCACAAACAGGGATTCTGTCATCACGCAATGGAAAGAAGAGTTGGTTTCGGGAAAAGGAAACTTGGGTGTTCAGGATAGTGTTATCCACTGAGAGAGAAGGTTGGTGGAATTATAGGCTTTGGTAAAGGAAACCTTAGAAAATATGATCATTTTTGTTCTTTGGTGAACCATAGGAAAGGTGTTCAAGGAAAGGAAAATATTTCACTAGAAATGATTGTAGGAGGTCATGACAAAGGAACTTACCAAAGTGCATCTTGCGACACTTTTAATGGTGCACAAGAGGAGGCAGTCTAGCCAATGTCTCATTTTTTATGGAAAGTTTCTTAAGTGTTGGGCTTGAATAATGCACAGAGGCATCCACTCAAGAAGAGTCTCAGTTTAAAAATGGTGGAATGGTTGAAGAAAAGGTTTGTGGAGGCAAGCATGAGTTAAGCGTACTTCAACTTTATAAAGACCAACAAGTTCAGGGTGTCACGTATGTTGTTTTAGAGGGTTTGCATAACCTAAAGGATTCCATTGAGGAGTTTCAACCACTAGCTAAGATTTTGAGTAAGTTAGAAAAGAAGCAAGCCAAGAAGAGGCAACATGAGGCAAAGGTGACTGAGGTACCTTTGTTGACAGTGGAAGAAGTTCAATACTCTAGCAAAGGAACTTAAGTGGGAGATGAATGTTTACCTAAATATGATGTAGCTGACATCATATATTTTTGTAGATTAACCATGGGGCTCTCCGAATTTCAGCTAATGACAGACTGATTTAAATAATTGGGCAGCAAACTAGTGGAGAAGAAGGTATTTCTAAAATACTTGAGTAATAAAGACAAGTAAAATGGAGGAGGTTCTTTGGTTGACATTAACGGTGGCATCGGTCCATGTTATTCATCCTCTCTTTCTCATTGAGGCCATTTAAGTTGACCTGCTACCCAAGGAGTGGGACAATAAGTATGGAGGCACCAATGCATTGGTTCCTTAGAATATTTCATTGAATTGTAGGAGTTGACTTGACAAATTTGAGGAAGGGGTGGGGACCTTTCCTATTGTGTAGTAGAATTGTATAAAAAACTGAAGTGTGGATTGATAAAATTGTTTTGGGCATGAAAATGTGCATTATCATGGGTTGGATGTGAAAATTGGACTAATCACCTAGCTAGTTCAAGTCATGAGGGATGACAATGTTCAAAAAAATGGAATATTGGTCAAAGTATTGAAGTAGTGGTAAGATAGAGAAGTGAAACACTTGGAAAAATATACAAGCTTCTTAATCAAGGTTGACTTGTAGAAGCAATA
>ML789722.1:28456-91338 GCA_009831015.1 Picea engelmannii | reverse complement strand
AGGATAATACGCCACATAATTTACCTATGATGGGGTAGAGTCTACATGAATACTATGAACATATAAAGTGGAAGCCTAAACTAACATTGAATTAGGATGGTGATTATCATATTTCAATTGGTCGATAGTGATAATGCTTCCATTATGAGGGAAATTCATCACCTAGAAGAGCGTATACACCACAACATTCATAGCATATACATAATCACACCCGAGAATCATATTGAAATATAACGAGCCTTGCACCACTATAACATCGGCAAGGACAATATTCCCACCTAATGAGATAGGCAACTTAGGAACAATCCCCAAATATTCACTAGGATGTTTGTTAAAATCCAACAACTCATGTAAAGAAATCACAATCTCAAGAGAACCCAAAGATTTCCAAGCCGAGGAGGATAAAATACTTGCGGAGGATCCTTCATCTACAATACATCAGTAAAAAAAAATTGAATTAACTTCAACCCTTATTTGAAAGTGTGCAGAAGATGTAAGATGAGGCTCAACGAGTTCATTCCAATAAAAGGAAACCATCCTATGACTTGGAGGGGGTGTGCTCTAAGTGAGCTGAATTCCCCCTTGTTCTGAAAGTACTGAAATGGAAATGTTATAAACTAGTCGGTAGACACATCACTTCCCAAGAGAAGAGTGGGATTAGTTGAAGATTGCATCGATGTGACCACTTTGGTAGACTCGATACTCTCCAAGAGAAGAGTTGGATCAACCAAAGATTGCATCGGCACAACCACTTCCTCAACCACTAGCTGAATAGGTTGTGAGACGATATGATTTGAAGGCACAACACCCCCCAAAAGAGGACTGGGATCAACTAAATATTGCATCGACATGACCACTTTCTCAACCAATGGCTAAATAGACTATGACGAAACCTCATAAGACTCAGAATTATAAGAGCTTGCATATAGGGACCAAAATATTTGTTCCTCTAGAATGCCAAGGAACATATGAGTAAGGTGATATCCCTTGCAAAGATTACAAGGGCAATTAGGCTTACATCATATCCGTCTAGGTTTCTCAATAGAATCAATGCCCCCAACATGACTCACATCGATTGTTGACAACTCTCCATCATGAAAAGCAGAGGTTGGTTGTTGAACTCTAGTATGACTTGCAGGGACTAGGTTCATCCCCCCAGCATGACTTGTGGAGGCTAGGTGTTGGTCTTCAACATGACTTGTAGAGTTTGACGACCTATCTCCAACATGACTAGTAGAGGTTGGTTGTTTTCCCCCAGCATGACTTGCAGAGGCTGGGTGATGGTCTTCAAAATGACTTGCAGATGTTAAAAACCTGTCTCCAACATGACTCGCAGAGGTTGGTGATTTCTTCTTCCTATTCTTCCTCTTTCTATTTCATTTAGACTTCCATTTACTAGTAGTTATACTTTCACCAGAGAAGGAAGAAGGAGGAGGAGAAGACTTTGTTGATGAAGGAACATAAACATGATTCCCATGACATAAAGAGCTTAAATTAGAAGCATCAAGAACATTTGAGACATTTGGAATGGTACCCAACCAAACCAGTAGTCCCACATTCAACCCAGGAATGTACAAAGTGGCCATCAAAGGGATGCCAATGTTTTCGAAGAAAGGAAAAGCATAAGAAACCCCTTGTGAAGGGGTTCTTTGGTTGGTATCGTTAGGAACTTTATCCATGAATATATTATGCACAGGTTCTCCCCTTGTGGGATCGTTCAAGTCCATAAAATTATCACACACTAACTCTAGTGAACCAGTGGCATAAAAACAACGTCTATAAAGAGGCGGCTCCACATTTCTAAGCGGAAGACCAAAAATTCCTCATGACCAACGGAGTGGGCGGTCTACCACCTTATTTAAGAGACCCAAAGCAATGAATGACTAACTCACTATGGAAAACTAGGGAGAACAAAGAACAAACTAAAAGTTCCTAAAGGCAAATTAAGTAGATAACTAACTAGTGGGAAGGACAATTACGCCAATCGACACTAGAGAAACTAACCAGTGCAAGTGAAACTCTAACACGGAATCACCCTACAGGTATACTTTGCGAAGTGTGATCCGACATCCACCCTTGGTACTGCGATATACCCTCACAGTCACCTGTGTAAGTCCATAAAATATAGGAAACTAAGTTTCCAACTCACAGTCAGTCACCAGGCAGGTACAGTCAACAGTCGGGCATATCATAATGAGAAGGATAACAAGTCTAAATCCCTTCAAGGGTGCCGAAAACAATTGGTTCAGAAGACAACTGAGGATCTCAAATAGATTTAGGGTCCACAAAGCTCCGTAGGAAAATTCAAACAGTATTGTTCCCAAGAAAGACCCTCAATATACAATTCCCACTACGTTTAGTCCAACTTTGGAGGGGTTATCTCCTATGCCTTTCCTCACGCAACCTCGTGTTTATTCCCTGTGTTAGAGGGGGGTCCCGACTAAATCTTACAATGATGGACTTAAAACAATCCCTATAACAGACTCCAATGTTTGTTTTAAAATGTCCTTGAAGAGTTTCCTCCTCACACCTAATTCAAGGCCCTAAAACCCTAAACTAGTTGGTGAACCCTACAAACAAGAAGTCTAATATATTTTAAGTTAAGCATTAATTTTAAGGCTTGATTTACGCAAAGGGTGCGGTAGTGAAACTGATGGTGTTATGAAGAGACGAATATGAAGATAACTTTAAAGCATTTGAAATCAAAAGATACTTCGAAATTAAGGCAAAGCTTGTAAAAACTCTTTGTAAAATTCAACTTTTTTGATCAATATTTCAAGATCTTGTAAATGAAAATATCCTAAAAAATGCTTTTGTTTGACTAGGAAGAACTACTTGTATTTTAGGAAATCAAAAAGAACTTTGAAATGAAGACTCCTTTTCTTTTTGCAAATAACAACCTTGACTACTTTACCAAACTAAATGCAAGAAAATAATTTTATTTTAATTTTTCGAACTGCTTTAACAAGAAAAGTTGAAGTTAAAAAAAAAAAAAATGTTTTTCGAAGCAAGAAACAAGAACAAAGAGAAAACTGAAAACAATATTTATAAAGATCCTAAGCCAACTGTGGATCACAGTGATTCAACCAAGAAACCAAAAGGAGGATCTAAAACTTGTCAACTTGCTCTAAACCTTTTAGGGAAAACAAAAGAATTCTAAGGAACAAGTTAACTGAAACTTTAACTCAAACTATGGCCAAAGACAGGGACTTTGACTAGTTCAAGAAAGTCCTGAGAAGTCTGAACTTCTATCAGGAAAGAGACAAACTCTCTCTTTGTTAAACAAAACTTTCAAGAGAGAGAGACATGGGTTGTTGCATCAACAACCTGTGTATGTATGTGAGATTTCTACTGTGAAGAGCGCGTATGTATGCGGGCTAACCCAAAACAAGGCACGTACACCTCTCATAATTTTCAAAAATAAAAAGACAAGGCAGACTAACAGGGCAGGGAAAGCTAGTATGCAGCTTGCAGGTGAGTAGCAACCCTTAAAAGACTCAATAAACTTGACTTAAACTCAAAAGGAAAACAATAATCCAATCAACAACCCAAAAACTCCTCCCTAAAAACCCTAGAGAGACTCCCCAGTGGAGTCACCAATTCTGCTAGTGCAAAAATCAACCTATAACTATACCAAGGTTTAAAGTATAGACAGAGCAAATGACTCCCTAAAATTCAATCTAGTTTATACACTACCCCAAACATACCAAAATAGATGAACAAAAACCAATGGAAGAGAATATCAGTAACCGTACCTTTTATCCAATGTTTGGTGATGATCTCCTCAAGCTTTGTAGCTCCCAAGGATGTAAGTCTCCTCCCAAAGTTGACCTGCATCCAAAACTAAGAAAACAAGGCTACAAGCATGCTATTTCTATTCATAAATTAGGGTTAGATATCAATTTTTATATATAAATCAAAGAAAATACATAAAACATCATCATTTGGGACAGGGAAAAGAGATTATTTTATTCAGTAATCAAATATTGAAGCTTGCAATCCTTGTAGGCCAATGCTCTGCAAACCTAGTCCGATCTCCTCTTAAAAATTCTCCAAGTGCACCTTCAATAAGCCTCTTCTCACAATATGCTGATCACCTCAAGGGAAGGGAATGGATTGTAGCGAAGGGTTCCATGGACCTAGGCCTATGGAACTTTGTCAAGCTCTAGAGGCTACACTCATAAATATTAGCCAAAATTTGGTTAAGGCCGTGGGCATGAGACCGTGGTCTCTTGGACGACTGGTTTGAGGGAAGTGACTTCCATTCACATAAATTAAGTTCTAAATAAGGGGGAGGTATTTTCAAGGGATCAATGGGACTAAAGCATTACAGCGAAGTCTTCCCCGACTCTTACATTAAAAAATCAATCCTTGGGAAAATTCCCTTAAGGATTTTCCAACCAACACAGAAACCATAATCCTAATTTCATTTGAAGACCCATGTCTAATAGTTCTCTTGCTACTAAGCAAAGGAAAACATAAACCATTCAAATGCATGGTTTCACAGAAGAACAATAATCATTACTAATATTAATCATGAAATGCAAATTTTACTCATAGACAAAGACATCCAATCACTCATTCCAATTCTAATACACAGGGTATATGGAATACTTATCTATTATAGTCGATCATCGACCAACCGACTATGGGTGTTCACCTTTACATCCAACTGTAGGTTAAAATGAATTCATTCTTAGCACTCTGGCCACCCCCATTCCAAGCCATTATATCACTAGGAAACTTTTTCATTTTCGCAAAGATTCTTTCGCTATCACTTCCTTTGTGAGGTTTATCATATGCTCCCTCAACATCAAGCTCACAACCTTTTTCTCAGGTCATGTTTGTTTCAAACTCTCAGAGATCATTTCTCTTGTTCTCTCCTTTTAACCAGAAAAACTAAATCCTTTATTTCTTCTCCAGAACCCCTAAGCCTCATGCATTCTCCTATTTTCTCTATGCATATCTAGGTCGCACACCCCCCATGTGGGCATGATCTTCTTCTTTTCTATTTTCATGTGTATTCTTGCATGCCTTTCCCCCCCTCATGAAGGTTATGGACCTGTCCTCTTCCTTCTATCAGAACAAAATCGATTCAGTCTGTGCCTGTAGGAAACTTCACCCGTTGGTACTTCGGGCTGACAGTTTTCTATCTCCTCATTCATACCCTCCATGCTTCTATTTATTTGGGTAGTTTATTTTTCAACCACAATTCCTTTTCTCATTAACTGATTTTTCCTTGGGATCATGATGAGGCTTATTATTTCAACAAAGAGAATTCAGATTCATTTTGACATAATGAACGCTATCTATAGTTTCCTCACTCTTTCCTTTAGTGATATCATGGCCAGTACTTCAAGGATTCACCCCCATAGTCATTGGTTGGAAATCTAAACAATAATTCATTTACATTGTTTACATTCCATAGCATGGTAATCATAAATAATGATTAATTACAAGTTGGGGGAAACATGGGTATTACAATTGGTTCATAACTTCCTATAATGACACTTTTAAAATTATATAGGTCATCACTATGACCATTAATAATCATCCTTATTCATCATTCATGGTACTCAATCGTCTCATCAATATCCTTAAGAAATATTCAACTTGAGAGAGAGAGACCCCTTCACTATCGTCACATAAACTATCTCTAATATTTATTACATTTTCATAGTCACTCTAGAACTTCAATGTTATCCATTAGGTATACCCCTCAAGGAGTCATATGAGCTTAATTAGCTACTCTAATCCTAACAATTACATATTTTTTTTATCACTAATATTTGACTAGATAGGAGAATGATACCTTTATGCTACAATGTTTACACCCCTTCTTCTTGTGGAATTTACATAATTTCCTATTAGTCTACTTTATTCCCATATTCGGGATCTCCCATGATCGTTAGATCTAGACCATGGTCAACCCGACACTGAAAACTCTAAGAGAAAAGAGGAAGGCACACAACCAATCCCCTGAACGCCAAAGTTATGGAGTAACATGAGTCATAGATTCATGGATCTACATGGACACATATCGATCATGGAATGTAAGGGATGTTGGAGGGATATCAGTCCAGAGTGACATGGCAACCAGACATCACCTAGGGTGATGTGGACCCACTATTGATGTGCCAAGTGTCACCTTGATTTGTACGTTTCGCAAACCCTATGTGCCCATTAGAACGTGATACGAGTCACCCCTAGCCTTTGTCGCGTGTCATTCCCCATTATGCATGAATGCTCGACCAAAGGTTGGTGGAGTACCCAAGACTCCAAGAGTTTAGGACTTCAGAAATATTGGGAGGCTGGAATGTTGGGGCTAAATTAGTCGAAGGGCTAGACCCACGTATCCTTGTCTCTACATATAATGCATCACCATGTGCAAGAGGGGACCCTTTGGGAGTCCGAGACTTAGGAACTCTATAGGATTGAGGTCCAACGTCGTAGATAAACTGAAAGGCCTGAAGGCCAAAGCCATGTGGATAAATTTCAGGATCCTTCTGGAGTTCAGGATTTCAGGACTGCTTAGGATTTTCCCGCAAATCGGAAAAGAGGCATTCAATGCCAAAGTGTCGAATGCCAAACTCCCCTCTAGTTTATGTGTCCAATGAGGATTGAGTTCCTTCGTTGGATTGGACGGTGTATGGATTTCAACCGTGGATGTATAAAAATTGTAGATGGTAAGTATGAGGTGGATCCATGTGGATGCCACATGGCCCTTGAATAATGAAAAACAAAGAGATTCGAGAGGCCATAACTTGCAACCCAGATCTCGTATTTGAGCTCAGTAGCAGTCGTTAGAACACTATGGGTGAGTATAAGAGGATGAAGACCTCGGGTAGAGGATTCGAGATGTTTAAGGAAAGTGAAATTTTGATGCCTCATTTCTTAAAGAGGTCTTTAAGGGGTTGGGTGTGTTACAATATTTTCTCCATAACAGAAATAGAAACCATATTGGTTAAGGTCTCCTTTTGGGTTATATTTATGCACTTGAACTTTGTTTCCTCTTGAATTTTGAATTTCTTTCTATCTCATCTTTGTCAATTAGTGTTTTTAGAAGATTAGCCTTCACTTTCAGGATTTAGACATTGGGTTTCCCAAGTTTTTTATTGGTTTATTAGGTTGTATACTCTATGTACTTTAATCATATAAGAGTACATATGTGTCCTATCTAAGATTAAAGTGCATATGTATGCTCCATGAAGAAGGATTAGGTGTGTACAATTGCTTAATTGTGTTTTTTCAATTCTAAGTCATATGTGCATCCTATGGAAGGCTAAGGCGCATGCATATTCTCCCCATAGAAGTATGAGGACTGTACATGATATTATATACACTCCCTAAAGTGATAAAAGGGGCATATGCCTCCTGAAAAATGAATTTTTTGCTTTTTTTTTTAGCCTTTTTAAGCCCTATTTTGGTTTTTTTGGAAGTCCTGTTTGGGAAGATTGTTCCTGAAACTCCTTGTTGGCTATAGAAGTTTTTTAATGTCTTAAATTTGAAAATAAAACATTTTTTTTATTAGTGCTTCTTGGGATTATTTTGGTTAGTCTTGGATTGCATAACTATTTTAGCTCCTAGGGGTTTCCTTTATAATTTTTTTCTTTGCTTCTGTGTCAGATTTTCAGACCTATAGATTTGGGATTTGAGAGTTAACTTAGCCTTTTCTCAATTATATTTGATTAATTTGAGTGGCATACGCTCCTTTATCTTCATTGTCTCTTGTACATATGTGTTTTTTTCAATGTTAGGTCACATACGTATGCATGTTGTTGAGGCAATAGAAGCGTATGAGTTCTTGTGTTGGAATATTGAGAGGGGGGGTGAATTGGTATTAGTACTTTTAATCCTTTTTAACCATAATCTGTATTGTTTAATTTATGAACAGATTACCAATAACATTCAATATGAGAAGTGTACATAAGAAGTGAGCAATAAGCAACCACACATAAACATAGTACACCAATATTTCACGTTGAAACCCAATACAGGAGAAAACCACAAAATGATTTTCTTATATTGTCAAAAGAAGTACATTCATAGAAAGTACCAACTTTCTTATCTCCATCTACAACTGGAAGGAGACAACAACCACCTGGTTTCTCAAGCTCTAACCTGAAGGAAGATATAAATCCCTGATTCTTTGGCTCCAACCAAAAGGAGGCTAAAACCCCCTATGTTCTTTGGCTACAACCACCTATCCTTTCCACGTTCAACTACCCTGAAATATAAGTGTGAAAAAATTGATACTTCTAATGTCACTATGTCATTGTCAATTTACCCTTGTAAGACCTTCCATTATAAAACCTGTACCAATAATCTTCTCAACCAATCATATCTGATCACATAGATATCATACGCAGTGTCACAAGTGTATATATCAAACCATGTACAACTATGTCTCTCTAATCATGTTCCATACATATACAGACAATAAAAAACCAAGTGTATTGAACCCTCACATCAACCAAGCATAAAGCCCTAACTTTTATGTAGCCTCAATCTGTACCAATAACTTCAACAACACACCTCTACTAAAATCCCTCAAACATGTACCAAGATATACAAGATATGCCCCAACAATATACCAAACAAAGTGTGCCAATGATAAACAAAAAATATACCATCATTGTACCTCGTTAGATCTATCTCATACAATATGTACCATACAACCAATAATCTCGCCAAGGAAAATACTCAATCTCCCATAACCATATCTCACACAATCACCAACATCCAACTACAAACAAGCATATAACATACCTTTTTGATCTTGTAGATAGATCTATTCTACCTAAACATTGTCACACTTCATGTAGAATTTATTTAGCCTCTGCAATATGAACTATGCCTCATCGTTTAGATCTGATAGGGCCTCACATCACAAAGTTGGTTTTCCAACAGGGTGTCGCATGACAGGATATAGGTGAACCGCAGGGATTCCTCATGGGATATTTACTGTTTGACCCGTAGGGATGACCCCAATAAGGGTTTTTCATGACTTTCCCACTCTCTTATACAACTGAAAAACTTTGTCGTCACTCTTCCTTCGCTACCTCAGAATTGAGAAACTTCAGATGTATCAATGAGTACCTTCAATAAACCTTTCACAAGATATATATTCAATGTGCTTAATAGGTGCTAATGTGAGTCTCTTGCTCTCTTATTTATACTCTCCAAGTGCCTTCCTTTATGGGTCATATTATAAATCTTTTACCCAACTTCCCTCTTTTAGGGATAACCCACTTTCAACTACTTTACCCATAATTAGTAAACTCACCACTTCTTGTTGCAACTAATTTATTTTTAATTATTTTCGTATTGCAAAAAAAATTCCCATGATTAACTACTAGTTACAACCACTTTGACCAGTAAACATCTTGATGACTTTCTAGGGCTTCTAGAATGTTCATGAGGCTCCTCCAACTTCATAAATCCATATATCCTCAACTATGAGGAACTACGTGACATACCACATATCACCGGAAACAACACAACATGTATTTTCTAACTATGATAGTATTACCTGCAAATTCATTGATATTCATTTCTTTATTCCTTATACAAAATCAAGTTACTTAACCACACCTCTGGGGCTACCAGAATTTTATACCAACTTGCTTCAAGGGTTGAGATCAATGACAACCAACCTAATCTATCAACAATATCCCCCTTTGGCATTGATGGCAACACTCTGCATTTTGATATAACACTGATGACATAGCAATACTTTTTATCATGCTCCCCATCACTATATCTCCCTCTAGAATCATGCCTCTATTTCTTCTCTTCATTTCCATCCATGCCTCTGATTACTCTCTTCCCCTTTGAAATAAATGGAAAATGGTATCTTCCCTTTGGGGTTGCTCCCCCTATCTAAATTCTCCTTTGGGATGCTGCCCATGTTTGAATTATCCTTTCGGCTTCTCCCCCTGTCTAAATTGTCCTTTGGGATGCTCCCCCTATATTAATTGTCCTTTGGGATTCTCCCCCTATCTGAACTATCATTTTTCTCATCATTGGTGCTTCCTTGTGTAAATATATGGCATATATGAAAATCATTCAAAATTAATTGTGGGGATGAAACTATTCCAAGTTTTTTTCAAAGATACTCAAAGGATTCCCTTGGAAGCAGTTTGGTGAAGATATCCGTGATTTGTTATTTTTTCCCAACATACCCGACCCTAATGTTCTTCTCTGTAACCTGTTCCCATATAAAGTGAAACTTGATCGGAATGTGTTTCGTTTTGGAGTGTTGTGGATTCTTTGAGATATTGATGGCACTAGTGTTATCATAAAGTATCAGAATGGGATTATCATATTCAACCTGTATATCCATCAAGGTTTGTTTCATCCATAGTACTTGGGTACAAGATGTTTCTACTGCAATCTACTCTTCTTTTGTTGTAGATAAGGATACCAAAAATTGTTTCTTCCTTAACCAGAATATCAGACACTCACCCATGTATAAAGCTGCTCCACTTGTACTTCTTATGTCATCAATGCTACCTGCCCAATTTGTATCCACGTAGGAGATAAGCGATAGATGATTCCCTTTTGGATACCATGATACAATTTCTTTTGTACATTTTAGATATCTAAATATCCTCTTCACTACCATAAAATGTGATTCCTTTGGTGTTTCTTGAAACCTTGCAACCTTTCCAAATGCCTACATCACATCTGGTCTAGAATATTTCACACAGAGTAAATTTCCAATCATATATATTTATTGTCTCTGGTCCACATCCTTTGAATCATCATCCTTACTTAACTTGCAACTAGTCTACATATGAGTACTAATTGGTTTGCAATATTCCATTCCAAACATTTTTAGCATTTCTATGACATACTTACTCTAAGAGATGGATATACATGTGTTTCTCTGACATATCTATAGTCCCAAAAAGAAGGAAAATTCTCCAAGAAATGAGATCTCGAACTCATTCTGCATGTCTTTGGAAAATTTCTCACTCATCTTATCATCATCACTTCCAAAAATAATGTCATCAACATAAACTTCAATTAACAACATACTATCTTGATTTACCTTTATGTAGATATTGTTGTTTTCATTCCATTTCTTTAACCCTTTTTATTGTAAGTATCTATATAGTCTTGAATACCATGCTCTAGGGGCTTGTTTGAGACCATATAGGGCCTTTTTCAACCTGCAAAAAAAATCTTCTTTTTATGACAACCAAAATCCTTTAGGCTGCTCGATGTAGAATTCTTCCTCTAGATATCCATTTAGGAATGTTGACTTCATGTCCATTCAATACACTTTAATATTATTAGAACATGCATAATCTAGGATCAGTTTGATTGCTTCCATTCTGAAAATTGGGGAAAATGTCTCTTCAAATTATATATACCTTCAACCTGAGAATATCCTTTTCATACTAACCTTTTTTTGTTCCTGGTAACCTGTCCATCCTCATTCAATTTGTTTCTGAAGACCCACTTTGTACTGATTCCATTTTTTTTGTTCGGGCTTGGAACCAGTGCCCTAGTGTCATTCCTTTGTATTTGATCTAACTCTTCATACATATATTTGATTCAGAATTCATCCTTGCTGACTTCTCAAAATTACTTGGCTCAAATGTAGATAATAGTGCTAGGTGTTGTTGTTTTAGTGAATGTATTCTTCTTCTAGTTTCAACTCATGCATATTTATTTCCAATGATATGTTCGGATGGATGATTCTTCTACACTTGTCTTCTAGATTTTTTTGGAGGTACCTAGAGATCTTATTTCTCTTGCTCCGTGTTTGACTTCTCTTCCTCTTCATCTTCTTCTTATTATTCCTTTAAATATTCTTTGTGATTTTATTCCATTGAATCTTTGCTTTCTTATTTTATCTTTTGTTCTTTTGTCTCATTGATCATCACATTGCTTCTTTCCACTATTTTTTTGAGTCTTACATTAAAGAACTTGTATGGTTTCCTTTTTCTTGAGTACCCAACCAATATGCCTTTATCAACTCAAGAATCAAATTTTCCAATCCTGCCACATTCCCTTTTTATGTAGCATTTGCTTCCAAATACTCTGAAGTGCTTCACATTCACTGGTATTCCTTTCCAGAGATCATATGGAGTCTTATCATTGTTATTTCTTAGCACTCCTATATTCTAAATGTGAATTGTTTTATGCAATGCGTGTACCCAAAAGATGTCTATCAACTTGGAATCATTAACATGGTTATGGCCATTTCATGTACTTTTCTATTCTTCCTTTCAACCACTCCATTTTTTTGAGGTTTCCTAGCTACTAAGAATCTTCTCTTTATCCCATGCTCACTGCAAAATTCCATGAACTCTTTTGATGTAAATTATCCTCCATTGTCTGATATCAAACACTTGATTTTCAACTATGTCTTAGTTTCAACCATCTCTTTGTATGTCTTGAATTTCTCGAATGCCTCTAACTTCTTATTAAGAAAGAAAACTGGAGTCATTCTTGTGTAGTCATCGACTCTTAGCTAGAAGTACTATTCACCTTTCAATCCCTTTGTTCTTTTCAGTTCGACTAGATCAGTATGTACAATCTCTAGTGGCTTTGTTGTGGAGTATTCCTTTGACTTGAACTTTATCTTGGTCTATTTTCCCTATAGAAAATTCTTGCATAGAATGTTTGTTGGATTTGAGATCTCGGGATTTTCTCTCACTCCTTCCCTTTTGAGGATCTCGACAATATTATCAAAACTTATGTAACCCATTCTTCTGTTCCAGAGCCAAATTTCATATTCCTTTCCTATGAAACATTTTTATTTTCTAATTTCATTAAATATATATAGTTTTCTAGGAGTTCTTACAACTATAGCCACCAATGTAGAAACGTGTCCATATCAGCTATCATATTCTTTGAAAATCCATTGTCAAAATACCATCCATGTTTCTTTTGTTTAGATTGTAGAGCAAGCATGAATTATTAATTGTTGAATTTATCCTTCTTCCTTATCCATATCCTTTGTGGTTCCTGTCTCTGATTGTTGATATTTTGTTTTGTTTCTCTAGGAGGAACAATCAATCTAGAATCTTTGTCCATGTGTCCAAAGTTGTTACACTTGTAGCATTCTACTTCAGTTCTCAAGGATTCAAATCTATTGTAGATTTTACTCTATGCTTCATGATATCTTCTTGAATAACCATTTATTTTGTAGCCTACATAGTTATTCATGTTCTTGTTATTGTCTCTATAGTTCACACCTTTATGTCCACAATTATAACATGAATAGAATAAACCAAGAAAAATAGTATGATACTCGAGGGTGGAATATATTTTAAATGGTGCTTCTCTTCTGAATCCTTCTTTTTTCTCGGGGTCTCTCCATTGTTGGATGTTGTTGATTATGAAATATGAACCTTCTGGGTGGTGCAGTATATCTATAATCCTCTTCTTGGTTCATCTTGCCTTCTTCCTTCCTAGAAGAGACTCTAATTGTTTCTACATAGCTTCTTTGTTATGTTATCTTGGATCTTGATCCTCTCTCTATCTGGTTATATACCAGTCTAGATTTTTCATGGTATGGCCTCTGAACGCTAATGATCTCATCTAATAATTTGGTGTTGTTTTTCTACATGTC
Organism: Picea engelmannii; assembly: GCA_009831015.1. Taxonomy (NCBI): domain Eukaryota; kingdom Viridiplantae; phylum Streptophyta; class Pinopsida; order Pinales; family Pinaceae; genus Picea; species Picea engelmannii. The sequence goes on along the minus strand of ML789722.1, from coordinate 77,747 downwards.
CTTCTTATAAAGATATTTTCTTAGAGTGGCTATTTCTGCTTCCAAGACTTCAATCATATTTCCCTTTTCATCTAGATGACCTCTGAGTTCCTCTTTGATTATTTTGTCTTCTTTTACTTGGTTTTTTAAACTTGAGATCATCTGCTCAACTTCCTTGGAATTGGAATTATGAGATCCTTCTTTCTCTTTTAGTTCTACCTTGAGTGACTTGATTTTCTTTCTTTCAATATGTATCTCTTCTAGTGCACTGATTAATTTTTCTCTAAGATCAACTTCTCCTTATTCCTCATAATCTTCTTTAGAATCTTCTGCTTCCATGAAGAGTACTCTTTCTCTATCACTGTCATTGTCTTCTTCCTCATTTGATGATGAACTGTCTTCCTTGGTGTAGAGAATTTTCTTGAAAATTTTCTTTTTGTTTATTTTATTCTTTTGATTTTTCTTTTTATTTTTATGATCTTCTTCTTCATCACTTTCCTTATTATTATGAGGAAATTTAGAATCAAAATGACCAACACCACCAAAGTTTAAACATTTCGATGGAAGCATACATTTATATTTGTCGGTTCCTCTTTTCATCTTTCTAACGAAGTTTTCCATTTCTTCATTGTCTTCTAAATCATTGCTGCACCTAAAATCTAACTTTGCCTTTTGCTTTCTCTTTTTCTTTGTCTCCTTGGATGCTTTGAATGATGCTTCCTTTGTAACTAGGTTCTCCTATTTTGTTCTCATTTCATAGGTGGTCAGTATCCCATGTAGCTCATCCATGCTCATGGTGTCTAGATCTATTATTTATTCTAAAGCTAAAATCCTTGGATCAAATATCATAGGTATAGACCTTAGTACCTTTTGAACAATGATTGGTTCCTTCATTTCTTCTCCCAAACCTTTAATAGTATTAACTACTTCATCAACTCACATAAAGTAGGTTGCAATGTGTTCATCTTCCTTCATTTTAAATTGTTCGAACTTAGCTCTAAATTTTTGGAGTTTATCTCCCTTGACTTTAACATATTCTTCATAAATCTTTTGAATCTTATGCCAAATATCTTTTGCAAAATTACAATGCATAACTTTAACAAATACGTAATTAGAAAGACTATTCAAAATAATACCTTTATCCTTTGAATTTATTTCTTCAATTTTATTTCCATACTTGTTCATTGGGGGAGTGACTAGTGCTTTGTATCCATCTACTATTTCTCTCTATACATCAAATGCCTATGCATGTAAAAAGGTTTTCATCCTTATACTCTAGAATTCATAATTCTGACCATCAAACACTGGTGCTCCAATTTTAGCGTATTCCATGATCTCCTTTCATTTGTTAAACAACTTCTTGAAGAAACTTCTCTGATACCAATTGTTGGAATAATGGGAAGTGGGGGTGAATTAGTATTAGTACTTTTAATCCTTTTTAAACACAAAGTGTATTGTTTAATTTATGAGAACATTACCAATAACATTCAAAATTAGTAGTATACATAAGCAATGAGCAATAATAAACCAAACATAAACACAATACACCAATATTTTATGTGGAAACCCAATGCAGGAGAAAACCAAATAATTCTTTTATTATATTGTCAAAAGAAGTACATTCATAGGAAGCACCAAATTCCTTGTTTTCCATCTACAACTGGAAGGATAATACAATGCCTTAGTTTCTCAGGCTCCAACCTTAAGGAAGCTATAACTTCCTGATTCTATGGCCCCAACCAGAAGGTGGCTACAACCCCCTATGTTCTCTGACTACAACCGGAAGGTGGCTACAACCACCTATCCTTTCCTCGTCCAACCACTCTGAAATATAAATGTCAAAAAAATGATACTCTCATTGTCACCCTGTCACTGTAAATATGTCCCTATAAGACCTGCTAGTTAAAACCTGTACCAACAACCTGTAACAACAACATGTACCAATAATATCCTCAATCAATCAGATCTGATCACACAGATCTTGTACCCACTGTCACAAGTGTATAGATCAAACCATGTACTATTGTGTCTCTCTAATAATGTGCCATACATATACAAATAATCACAAACCAAGTGTAGTGAACCCTCACATCAACCAAGCATCAAACTATAACTATTATGCATCCTTAATATATACCAATAACTTCAGCAACACGGCTCAACCAAAAGTCCTTAAACATGTACCAAGAAATACAAGATATGTCTCAACAATATACCCAACAAAGTGTGCCAATGATAAACAAAAAATGTACCAGCATTGTACCTCTATAGATCTATCTCATATAGTATGTATGATACAACAATAATCCCTCCAAGGAAAATACTCAATCTCCCATAACCATATCTCACACAATCACCAACATCCAACTACAAACAAGCATATAACATACCTTTTTTATCTTGTAGATAGATTTGTTGTACATGAACACTGTCACGCTTCTTGTAGCCTCTATTTATCTTTTCCAATATAAACCATGCCTCATCGTTCAGATTTGATAGGGCCTTGCATGATGAATTTGGTTGTCCAATAGGGCCTTGCGTGACAGGATATAGGAGAACCGCGGGGATGACCCTAATCAGGGTTTTTCATGACTCTCCCGCTCTCTTCTGCAACTGTGAAACTTTGTCGTTAATCTTCCTTCACTAGCTCATACTTACACAACTTTTGATGTATCAATGAGTACCTGCAATAAAAAATTCACAATATAGATATTTAATGTGCTCAATAGGTGCTAATTGGAGTCCATTTCTCTCTTATTTATACTCTCCAAGTGCCTTCCTTTAGGTTTCATCTTATAACTTTTTTACCCACCTTCCCTCTTTTAGGGATAACCCACTTTCAACTGTTTTACCCACATGCAACTAATTTAACCCTAATGAGTAAAATCACCACTTTTTGTTGCACCTAATTTATTTTTAATTATTTTCTTATTGCAACAACTTTACCCATGATTAACTCCTAGTTGCAACCACTTTGACTAGTAAAATTCTTGATGAATTTATAGGATCTTATAGAATAATTAACTTCTTTGTTGACCTTCTAGGGGATTCTAGAATATTCATTTGGGTCCTCCAACTTCACAAAGACATATCTCCTCAACCATGATGAACTATGTGATGTACCACATATCAGCAGAATCAACACAACATGTACTATCCATATATGATAGTATTACCTATAAATTCAATTATCTTCATGTATTTATTCATTATACAAACTTAGGTTTCTTAACCACACCTCTGGGGCTACCAGAATTTTGTACATGATTTTCTTTAAGGGTTGACATCAATGACAACCAACCCAATCTTTCAACATTCGAGGAAATAGGTTACTTTTGTTTTCCAATCTTTTTTAGTCTTGGCTTGGATTTTAGAGGTTATTTGGGACACTTTGATTTGTTTGAAGGTTTCTTTCTATCCTGTGAAGTAGTTGGAAGTCGTGTTGGGAAATTTAACTAAAGAAAATAAAATTTTAGGTTATAGGTTTGTTTGGTTGCTTTTTTTTGGGTTTGCATCAGTGAAAGAAGAATATTTCATGTGGGTTATAAGTGTCTCGATTGTTTCTACAGTCATGTATGGAGTCTGAATTTATGATCTGAAGTCACTATTTTTCATTTCTTGCATTCCTATTTTTACAACATAAAAGAAATTTTTTCTTGTTTTAGTTTCCTTTTGCCAAGTTGTTTTTTTCTTTGAAAAATAAAAGAAAAAATTGTTTTCTTTCATCCTTTATCTCCCTTTGCATTGGTTTCAAAAGCATAGTTTCACTTTTTTTTTTTAAATATAGGATTCTTCTTTGCATCACTTGATCACTTTCATTTGAAAAGGTAAATACTTGTTTTTCATTTTTCATTTGAATGGAATAAGTTGCATTGCATTTTCATCTTGAAAACGTACAATTTGCATTGCATATTGCATTGGAAAGAGAAAGTATTTTATTTCAAGGTTTACATTAGTTTGTTCATGCATTTTTCTTTCTTGAAACTCTTTTTCATTGTAGAACTAGTGTAAATTTTTTTTTCCATGGTGCTTACCATTTTCATTTTCCATGAGTCTCAAACAACATCAATTCCACTTCCATACCCTTTGAGTAAACAACACATGCTAAAAATGAACGCTAATTTTAAAATGTACTAGAATTTTGATTCTAACGTTTACAAATTAGTCCAGGTTAGGGCCTTGGATTAGGATCAGAGATGTAACTCTCCAAGACCATTAAACAAAGCATAGAATTCTAACATAGTTAGTTGTCAAAATCCAATTTTTGTATAGGTATAGTCAGAAGCCTCCTCTAACATGAGAGTTAAACAAAAAGTCGTGTGAGGAAGAGTTGAGAAAATTACTCCTCTGAAAATTGACCAAGCATAGAGAATTGATCGTATACAAGGGGTTTCTTGAGTAACACCTATACCTCTATGGAGATGGTACTTTTTAAGCTTCAATATTAGCTACTCTTCCCATACGTTTAGTCTTGAATGTCAATTGTACCCATTGGATGTTGACTACGTGTTGGTATCTCTAGTATCCTTTCCTAGGTATATTAGAGGTGAATGTGGGTAGGGATTCTATGTGGAAGTCGAGGTAAGTAATTATCACTCCATCATTCATGAATATTAAGACTTGATCAACCCATGCTAGTTTCCAAAATGCCCCTTTCCACTTTTTCATTTCTTTGGAATCAAGACCTTATCCACCTAGGCTTAAGTTTCTAAAGAAGTTAATTGTTTGCGATGTTTCTCTTAGGAATTTTTAGTGCAATGTTTCTTTGTGTAATTGGCCTTAGGTTGTGTCTATATCACCATTTTAGGGTCGTTTATTCAAGGTGTCTGACCAATCACTTCATTGGTCAGGAAGGACCCCTGGTATTTCTCTTGAAAGTGTAGAACCACCTCCTAGAAGGTGTGATTTTTTATAGCATCATTTTGCTAGAATCTGCGTGAGAGAATTTTTCAAACATGAAAAATCCCGCAAGGGATGAACCTATGCATAATAAAATTATGGATAAATTTATTAGGGAAACCAACCAAGGGACCCCTTCCTAAGGTGATTCTTGTGTTTTTCCTTTATTTTGAAATGTTGGTGCCCCCTTAATGGCCAATTTGAACATTCCTAAGTTGAATGTAGAACTATCGGTTTGGTTTTGGACCACTCTAAATGTCCTTAATTCTCTTTATGATTCTAAGATAACTACCTGATGGCATGAGCATAAAAATTATTATTTACCTTGTGCATCAACAGAGTCTACCCCTTATCCTTCTTCCTCTTATAGTGAAATTATAGCTACTAGTATTGATAAGTATAAAAGGAATAGGAAGAGGAAGAGTAAGAATAAGAAGTCACCAACCTCTTCTAGTCATGTTGGAGACCAGTCATAAGCCTCTGTGAGTTATGTTGGGGGCACAAGTCTAGTCACTACAAGTCATATTGGAAATATTTCGACAACCTCTATGAGTTATGTTGGATATATGCTACCAGCCTATGAGAGTCATGCTATGGGTAAGATTCTAGTCACTCCCAGTCATACTACACATATGTCAAAAACCTCTATGATTCATGTTGAATACATGCAACCAACTACTGCAATTCATTGTGGGAGGATGAAACCAACCTTTGCAAGTCATGTTGGAGTCAAATCGCCATCCTTTTCTAGTCATGTTGGGAGCATAAATCTAGTCACTACGAATCATACTGGAATCAGGTCACCAACCTCTATGAGTCATGTCAGATACTAGAAACTAACCTCTTCTAGTCATGTTGGGAGCACAAGTCCAGTCACTACGAGTCATATTGGAATTATGTCACCAACCTTTATGAGTCATGTTGGATACCAAGACCTAGCCTCAACAGGTCATGATAGGAGCATGCACCTAGCCTCTTCTAGTCATACTAGGGGGAAAGTCTAGTCACTTCCAGTCGTACTGGACATGCATCAACAACCTCTATGAGTCATGTTGAAAACAAGAAACCATCCACTCCAATTAATTATGGAGGCACGACTATAGTCATTGTTAGTCATACTAGACAAACCTCACCAACCTCTAGCACTCACGTTGGAGGCATGCCACCAGCCACTATAAGTCATGTTGGGAGAAACTCACCAACCACTTCAAGTCATGTTGGGGGCATTGATACTATTTAGAAACCTAGAAAAATAGGATGCAATCCCAAGTTCCCTTGTAATATTTGAAAGGGATATCAACTTACTCATTTGTGCCCTAGTATTCTAGAGGTAATAAGACTATGGTATTTTTCTAAATGCCCTTCTAATCCTATTCCATATTTGGTTTCCTGGTATTATTTTTATCCATTGGTTGATGAGGTGTTCGACGTGATGTAATCTTCAACTGATCGCATTCCTATTTTGGAAGTTGATGCATCTCTTAACCATACTTTCTCACATCCTATTCAACTAGTGGTTGAGGAACTAGTTGATCCAATGCAACCTTTGGTCAATCCTAATAATTACCTTCTAAAAAAGGGGGAATTCCATTGTAACGTCCCCATTCCCAAGCTAGGCCATGCCACACAAAATCTCATTTTGTTTCACAACTGAATTTATGATTTCTTGGAGTTTTGCTTGTTACGGCTCTGATTCTAATATGTGACATACCCAACCACAAATATGGGCCAAACTACCACAAAAAACTCTCCAATAATTATATGAACTAGATTGTAACATACTTGATACAACCAATACCAAAAATGTGTGTCTGGATATTAATCTAGAATGTACCCATTGCATGGGTACTTCCAAAGTCTCCCTCTTAAATTTATTACAAAATTGTGTTCCATTATTTAAAATAAAGAAACATAGATTCAACACATGAAATTAGAAAGAACGTGCTAAACCATCCAAGAAAGGAACACCGTGCCATGCACAACAAATAACCAACAAGAATTCACATAAGAATACATCTCAAAGATAAATAAATATGTAGCGGAATATACATTATACAGAAAACACAGAAAGAACTTACCTTTTCATGTAAACATCAAGTAAACATTCACTAATTGGTTGTAGACCAAGGACATTCTCCCAACCATATAAACCATTTTTAAAAATCTCAACAACAAGTCACCCCTAATACAAGGCTATGAATCCACAAGGATGGGTCCTAGGAAAACTCTACACACAAAAAAATATCTAATAGGCTCTCAGGTTTTCCCATCCACACAACAATCTTAATTTCCATCCAACTTCCCCTTCAGTGTTCATAACCCAAGGAAATGAACTCCTTTCTCTACCATGTAGTCCCTTAGGTTGTTCCACTTCTCTCCAGGGATCCAGTGCTACTGGTATGGAAATATCAATGTTGGAAACTACAAGGATTCTCAGTTGTGAACCTTTATTTTATAACTTCCATCCATCTCATGCACACATGCATCCATTCCCTTATGGAATGATCAGTAATTCCTCAAAATGATGTAGAAATAGATCTCCACCTCCATCCATTCATTTATATGCCCATACCAAGAGAACATGAATGATAAAGAGTGAATGAATTGTTAACAACAAAATGAAGAACCAAAGGAAAGAGCGTAATATTTTTCCCAAATAGAACAAACATGGGTTTATATATTTACTTGGGAATCAAGAACCACATGGATTTCTCGCCAAGAATATAATGTAATGGATTTTCTTAATTAAAACCAATATGAGTAAATAAATATAATTAAAAATACTTGTCCCCTTTATCCCCCTCTCTCATGGAATTATATACCCCTATAACTCTTGTCCTTGTCCCATCTTACAGTTAGCGATGTATTTTATTATTAATATATATAAGTTAAATTTCCTAGACACTCAGACCCATTTCCATCTTTATCGACTCACCATTCTAAGTAACAATTAGATAATACATTCTAGTTCATAGGGACCAAAACCAGGGGTGCTACATCCTCCTCCCCTTTATTTTGGCATTGTCCTCAATGTACAACACCATACCAATGTTCTTAATATTACAACACTAGGTTCACAAGACTTTAATAAACACAAGAATTACATCCAATGTTCATATACATAGGCACTCCAACCTAAAAACATGCATACATAGGAACTCCGACCCAAAAAATGCACACAGATTGTACAATTTTTTATTTCTGGAAGTAGTTCCAATGATGAGATTTCATTCCCCATCATCCTGCACAACCCAAGGAAGTGTACCCCCTTCTCTTCTTTGCACTCCTTCAGGATGTACCCCTTCTTTTCCAAGTCTTCGGTGCATTTGGCCAAGAAGTTTCAAAGTTGTGACTCCAAGAATTCCATCTGCAACAAGTCCACTAGACTTTCTTTGTTCCATTCCTTTGTCCTTGAGCTCGATTTGTTTCTATTTTTTTTCTTCCTGAGCTTCCATATTAAATAGAAAACATCTCATCTATATTACACACATACCATCATCATTGGATATCATTATAAAAAATTTCAATCATTAAATTACAAATATGTTTTATACAGGAAGACATGGTTTCCCAAGCATGAGCTTCTTGCTCATAATTCATTTGGATTTTGCAGCAGTAGATACCAATCTATATTATGTCTTACACTAGTTCCATAATTGATACCACTCTCCCTACAACATTCTCAACCTTTCATGCAACCCAACAATTTGTGAGCATAACATAACAATTTGCAATTAAAAAATAATATTTCTCAAATATGTTTTATACATGAAAACATAATTTCCCAAGCATGAGCTTGCTACTCATTATTCGTTTGGCTCTTTTAATAGTAGATATCAGTATCCCTTATGCTATTACATCCATGCCATATCCAATACTACTCTACCCACAATCTTCCCAATTTACACTCAACCAAACAAATTGTTAGCATATCATAACAAATATACATTTTCATGGTAGAAATTATAAATTTCCACAAAGTGATATCAGAATGGATTACAAAAAAAATTCAATCACTTCTATTAATCCTCTCTACACATGTATTATCATCCAATCCTTTCTTTCTTCTAGCCATCAATATTTTTATTACTTTGTTCCCTTGATAGAGATTTTATGTAATTCATCATTATGTAACTACTTTAACCTGCAACTTTCTTGTTGCAATATCTAACATCTCCCGAAGTGTTCTCAACTTCATAATTTAGAAATAATCACATCATTTAAGTTGTTAGCATAATCATTTCTATGCAAAATAATATACACATGCATTCATCAAAATGTATTTCAATAATTCCTTTAAGCATAAACATTTATATCTTAGCATGCATGTATGCAACTCTACCACTTGCACATTCTTATAACTTACTCATGCATTCCTACTCAATGCACTTATACATTGATTTTATCATCCCATAATGGTGAAATGGAAGGTCTTTCCAATGCCTCGACACATCATCCACATACTTCCTGATTACTTGCATGACTATTTGGATGCCCTACTTTTCAACCCAAACACAACACCAAGAATATAATTCTTCAGTGTTCTTTAGTGTTGGAAAAAAGGTTGTAGTCCAAACATCAATTATAGTAGGAGTGATATCATATTAATTTGTGGCATCATATCCTTTCCATATCCAATCCTTCCATTGCCTCACACCTAACTAGCTCTATGGTGTTCATTGGTGTAGTTGGATTATGTCTCCTCACTTGACCTGGTTATGATTCCATAACCAATCATAACAAAATATGAAGTTACCTTTTTAACTAAATGCATTATATCATCAAAAACATTTGCATACAATAGGCCTTTGGTCATTACATAACAATTTAAATATTGAAAATTTTAACTGAGGGAATTCTTTACCTCATTTCCCTTCAACATTAGAAGAAACCAAATGCATACCTGCGCGGATGTTATCAATCTACTCTCTACTACTTTATAAGCATGTATTTGTAGAAGCTCATATGATTCCTCCTCCATCCTTTTTATCACCATTTCCAATGCCCTCATTGGTATTCACATAGATGGAAGTCATAAACAAGAACAACATACACATCTCTAACCATGCTATCTCATTTTTCCTGAGTACATAATTCACCACTAGTCATACTCAATTTCTATAACATCATCATTGCATAATAACAGACTATTCTAAGTCCACAAGAATTCCATATTCATATCCAAGCATGTACATATGAATAAATTCACATCCATATGCACCAAAAATTCACTTTACACATGCCTACTAATGCATATGAATTTTAAATTCATTGTATGAATCATGCACTGTAGTGAATTTTTGTTTCAATTCACATATTTATTTATTTATTTATGTTGTAGGTAGTTGTCCTTGAATTTATTTAGATCCTTGTTGCCTTGTGTTCTCCTGTTCTTCTCATCTTCCCTACTTCTCCTTGGTATGAACACTTTCTAGCAAAGCTCCACTTGGCCATTTAGCAATCCAACAAATGTGTTCTATTTGCAGCAGCTTCTTGTCAGATCACTCATTGGTAAAGATCAAGAAATTAAAGTATCAATCCAGGGTTGGTAATATTATTAGGCTCATTGACTATATGTGACAGTACTATTCTTAAGATAAATTTGAAATCTATCAAGAATGCTTTCAGACAATGCTACACAACACTTTTTCAAACTAACTTTCAAAAGAAACAAAACCAATTCATCAAATGTTCATAGCCTCAATGGTATATACTTAGGTGACAAAGGGAAATTGTTTCAATGGAGTGAAAACATCTCTGTAACAAAACTCAACTTGATTATGAACTTAAAAGAATATGTATGCATCTAAAAAAAAAAAATGTATTCAATAAGTGCTAGATCCCTGCAATTTTAATTACCATGGTCTCATTGGTTGGAACTTAGATTGGASGGTGAATGTTTCCTTCTCAAGTGATAAGCTTCAGTTGTCACAATTTCAATGGTGAAAATGTTGATTGTAAAGTGAAAACACTCTCTACATAATACTCTAATAACTATGAAATTCACATCACTCAATCAAGAGAKGGCTCCCTGCAATAATACTTTGTCTAGTTGTGAGTTTTCTTAAGTTGCAAACAATTATATTTGAATGMAAACAAACCCAATAAATTCTAATTTTCTCCAACCCATATTTTTCATAGYCACATTGGTGGGAAAACAAGTTGTAAAAGGAAGGTTGTCATTATAGTTATGACTTTTTATAGMAATAATTTACTGTCCTTATGAAAATTGTGGATTGTGAGATGTTTGAAAATTTCCTTAACTGTAATTTGCAACAAAAAACTAATGTAACTTGTGTTATCACTGAAATTTCGTCYGCACATGGTTACAAGAAATCARCATCGTCAACCAGTAATGAAGTCATTCATGAACCTGAATTAATACCACAGCATTCAAAAAGGTMAAAAACTATACAAAGTAGTGAAAAATTGAAGAGCGYTTTGCAGACATTSGGCGCGCGCGCACATGCRCGGAACAKGAATGTAGAAATCGTGCATATGTGCACGATGCGTGACTGTTAGCGCAAAAAGCCGCGCACYTGCTAAACGATGCATTTATGAAAGTGGTCGGCCTCCCAACCACTTATGGTTCAGCTCCCAAGCCAATTTGACCCTCAAATCTAGGCTGAATCCGACTGGTGGGYTGTAAAAGACCTAATAATTCCCTAAATGGCCTCTTCACACTACAAAGCAGTTACACAATAACCCAATGCAATGCTATAAAAAKCCATGAATGCACCTCATTTTCTYAAGGAATTCAAAGTAATGTTATGTTGCCTATATTGTTTTAAGGACTCTATCCTTGACAAGAGCACATTGGCATCATTACATTGAGAAATCCATCTCACCATTGAGTGGATTTGTAAGGAGTTCTTTCATCACCATTTTCRTTTTCTTTGTTGTAAGAAGAGCTAGCTAGTGAGGGTCCAAGAGCCTTCCCTTGGAGGAAGAAGGGACTCATAGTCCCCTTTCTTCTTGGTGCTTTGTTTTCATCAATTGATCAGCCTCAAACATTGGTGACATGGGTMTTTTTKTTCTTTTGTCCCTRTGCTCATGATTTTAATTTTTATTGCATCTATTAGTCTAATTMTTAGTTATAGTTTTGTTTTTMTTTCTCTAACCCTTTTCTCTACAGCTGTCCTGCTYAGCAGACCCAACTGAKCTTGCAAGAACCTCTTATTTTCTCACCAAGGTGACGAAAGAGGCGCAACAACTTGTATATATAAAACTGAAAATGAAGGAACTATTAAATAGAAAACCAAATGCAAAAGAAGAAAACCAAACTAATATATTTACTAACAAATGGAGAAGAAAACAAAAACCTTTGTATAGAGATATATAATTGTGACACATACCATATCAAGGGGGGGCTCTAGGCTTTGTCTTATGCATAGATAAAGAAAATAAAATGGAGGAAATCAGACCTTAATATTAAGCATGAAATGAGTTATAAAGTGGTTCAAAAGTTTTCCAATTTGACTCTCCAAATGCTTCATAGTTTGGCATATTTATACATAGTAAAACATAACTTATGAGCTTGAAATCCCTCTCTGAAATGATGACACGCCCTATCGACCTCCTATAATTGCTATATCGTGCTCTAGGTGAGTTTTTTTCTCCCAAAAATCATGAGAAGATCGAATTTTTGTCATGTTTCTATTATTTTTCTTATGGATAGTGCATGTTCACCACACGTTGACTGGAAAGCTTATGGATTGTTTCTCATGACTTAAGATTACATGATGCAGACCCCCTTCTCTCCTAAGGGTTGCATGATCTCCCGATCAAGGATCTTCAATTTTGAGTTGAATTGGCTCTCTGAGACCTTAATGGTCTCACTTATGAATTAACACAGGCCCTTTTTGTCCAAGGGTGTAGGTTCTATGGCACCTGCCACCTCTTGCTTCGCGTTGCTAAACTCACAGGTTTCAAGCACAATATGCTCTCCCATTAGCCCCTTCCCACATGTGACCTTGGGCTATGTCCTTGCATAAACACACGAATGTGGGCATGCCCAAGAGTGGTTTGGGATCAACCCGATTTTCTCCCCGCAATTTACCTCCAGCTGCCACGTACCACTTTGCCGATACATTGGTTCTGATTGCGGCCCACCCTTGAATTTTAACATCTAAGCACTTTCTGGCCCCGCAATAAAGCGTGACCATCGATCTCATGATCTCGAGTGGATCCTCTCAATAAACGGTTCAGATCCATCTTCCATTCTTCCTTTCCTCTGGATCATGCATTCCTAGATCTCCACGATCTGTCGATGTGTACCCCCTCCAAATCGACGGTCGAGATCGATTTCTCCTTTCAGGCTTCAGGAGTTTCAATTCTCAAACCTTTTTTTCTTTGCAATGCTTCCACCCAAAGCTCGTGATCTATTAACGCGTGTCTCTCATAGATCAACGGCTATGATTTCTTCGAGTCTTCGGACTTCGGAGAACTCAACTTTCAAGCCTTTTCTAAAATGATTTTATCTGAAGCTTGCGATCTATTGACACGTGTCTCCTACAAATCGACGGTTGTGACTGCTTTGGGTATTCGGGCTTCGAAAAACTCAACCCTCAACTTTCACCTTCCTTCAAAGTGCACAGATTTTTTCCGCATGTCCTCTGAATCGAATGGCTGAGACTCACTTAAGATTTCCGGGGTTCGAAAATATCAATTCTCAAACTTCTCCTCGCTCGCTTTTCTTTTTTGCCCCGAGCGTTTTATCTAGAACACACAATCAGTTGACGTGTGTCCTCCTACATATCGACGATCCCCAACTACTTCGGCTATTTGGACCACGGGAGTCTCAACACCACACCTTCTCTTCCTCTCGAAACTCACGATCTATCGCCACACATCGCTCTGAATCCAATCATCATGATTCACTTCGGATTTCAGGTTTCCAGAGTTTCGATTCTCAACCGAAATCCTTGAAGTGAGATTTTATGTAGTCTCAGATATGCTGACATGTAATCCCCTCGACAACCAACAATTGAGATTTACTTCGATGATTTTACTTCCTCCTCTTCCACAATCATCTGAAGTTGTGTATCTCACACCACTTGTCCCTCTTGATGATGGACGATTCCTAGTCACTTCAGGACTTTATAATTTTGGAAGTCCTCTCTACTTTTCACTTCAAGAAACTTAATGCTCACACATCTTTCCTAGATCCAATGATCTGGAATGCTCTTCGCTCCCTCTTGGACGGATATTAGCCGGTGATTCGGGAAACCTTCAAAATTCTTACTTTCTTTAAATATCTTTCCTGCTATCTATCCTTAGATTTCTCACCTTCTGCTCCTTTGACTTCTTAAAGAGCCACTTCAACAATTAGTCAAATTTCATATTTGTGCACTCCTTTCAACAGATTCTTACGCAAGGTTTGGGTTCCTGCGGGTGACTGTGCACCCCTTGCAACAGTCACTTTTCACTCCTTGCAAAGGGAAATTTTTGCGCTATCTCTCCTGAGCTTCAGAATTGAAATAGATTCCATCAACGCACTCCTTGTGACCTGTGTGCACACCTTGCACAGACTCAATCGAAGAGATACAATTGAAACTTATGAAAACATCTCACAATTTCATATATTCGTAACGAATCTCATTCATTCATGAAAACAACAATAACAGGGAATTGCAAACAATAACAACACCATGCATTGGATCAATTTTCCTCTCTTATATCCATTCAAAAGTAAATGGCTACAGTTATGATCAAAACAACTACTAAAAATTCAGAAAATTCTTACTAACTCATAGTAGCCTCATTTGGGCGTACAAAACCTTGATTTATCTTAGAGGGTTCTTAGGGTTCACCCCAACTACTCGTATAATTGGAAAAAAAACCTAACTGCTACCTTATTTCAGTTACATTCAAGACTAGGAGTGAAAACTTCCAGATCACTCGTGATCATTCAACTTCCAAGCATTTTATCTTCTTCCATTTTTCAATCAGCTCCAAAAGATTCATAGTAAATGCCAGCATTTAAGATTTCCAAAATGACTCAAGGCGTTGAGTTGTCCTTCCATGTGTGCTCGCTAATGATGCTCCTGCATCATACTCCCCTAGACAAAAATTCAAGGAATTTTGTCCATGAACTCCTGCACCGACTTTCCATGCTTTTGGATATCATCTTCATTTTCCCAACTGACATCTTCTATTGGGTGGCCCTTCCACTTGACCAAATATTCAAAATAGGCCTTCCTCCTTTTTTCCAATCCTCTGATCAACGATCTTCTCCATCTATGGTTTTTCTACTATAGGAATTTGTTTCTCCCACTAAATATTCTCTTGATCTTTTGATCCCTCTGTTTCATCTTCCCTGTAAGGGTACAGGTCTGAAATGTTAAATATGGGTGATATGCTCACATCATCTGGCAGCTCAATCTCATAGGTGTTTGCATCAAACTTCCTTAAGATCTTACATGGACCTATCTTCTTCATCTTTAACTTGTTCTGTGTTACCCTAGGGAACCTTTCTTTCCTGAGATGTGCCAGAACCTGATCTCCTACTTCAAACTGAAGTTCCCTATGATGTTGATCAACTCTGCGCTTGTACTCTTGGCTAGAGCTCTGAAACTATCCTCTGATCTAGCTATGGAGCTTCTGCATTTCTGCAGCAAAATATTTTCCTCCAACGCTTCTGATATCACTCTGTTCCAAGTCTCTCAACTCAAATACTCCCCTTGGTTGCATTCCATACAATATTTGGAATCTCTTTCCAATTCTCCTGTTTGGTGAGTCATTGTATGCAATTTTTTCTTGTAGCAGAATCTGATCCCACTTATTATGATGCTCAATGACCAGACTCCTCAATAATTTTCCCAAACTTTTTTTTACCATCTCAGTCTATCCATCTTTCTAAAGTTGATAAGTTGAGTTGAAGGATAAATCTGTCCTGAACTTCTTCCACAGTGTTCTCTAGAAATGACCAATAAATTTATTGTCTTTGTCTGAGACAATGCTCCTGGGTAGTCCATGAAGTCTCACAACTTCTTTGAAAAAAAAATTTGCAACATGTGTTGCATCACTAGTCTTATGGCACGGGATAAAGTGTGCCATCTTTGAAAATCTATCCACCACCACAAATATGGAATCACATCCTCTTTGTGTTCTTCGCAGTCCCACACAAAATCCATGATTATTGCATCCAAAGGCCTCTCTGGTATTGGAAATGGTTGATACAATCTAGTGTTTTGTCTTTTACCCTTTGCATGTTGGCATATTCTACATCTGTTCACAATTTTTATCACTTATGTTCTCATACTTGGCCAGTAGTATGAACTGCTCAACTGTGAAAATGTTTTATCATGGTCGAAATGTCTAGCCAATCCTCCAATATGCTTTTCCTCCAAAATGTTTTCTCTCATTGAGCATTTTGGTATGCACAACTGATTTCCCTTTAACATCAATCCCTCTTGAATCATACACTATGTCCACTGGCTCCTATCTCTCAACATAGGATTTTCACATGATTCGTATGCTTCCTTGAAATTTGGATCATCACAATACATATCCTTCACGTGTTCAAACCCCAAAGTCTTCACCTAAAACTCCTACAGAATCAAACATCTCCTGCTTAATGCATAGACAAATGTTTTAGCATTCCCAACAATATGTTTTATGACAAAAGTAAAATTCTGCATAAATTCAATCCACTTTGCATGCCTCTGATTCAATTTTTCCTATCTGGTTATGAATTGTAAAGCTTGGTTGTCGCTATACAAGACAAATTCCTGTGGAACAAGGTAGTGCCTCCATTTCTTTAGGGCTTGAATTATGGCATAAAACTCCTTATCATATGTGGAGTATTTTCTCTTAGTTTCATTCAACTTCTCACTAAAATAGGCAATATGCCTATTATCCTGGCTCAAAAATACTCCAATTGCAACTCCACTTGCATCACATCTCACTTGAAATGTCTTTCCAAAATTTGGTAAGACCAGAATTGGTCGTTCTGTTATTTTCTCCTTCAGTATATTGAAGCTCCTCTCGACCTCCTCTATCGATTTAAAAGACTTGTGTGTCTTCTTCATTGTATCCATCATTGGTGCACAAATCCCACTGAGATCTCTGATGAACTTCCTATAGAAGTTTACTAATCCATGGAAGCTTCTTACCTCAAACATACTCCTTGGTGATGACCATTCTTTGATTGCTTTCACTTTCTTTGGATCCATCTTCAGTTCATTTGAAGAGATCACAAAACTCAAGTAAATGAGATTTGTCTTCATAAAAGAGGATTTCTTCAGGTTTATCAACAAATTCTATTGTTGTAGTCTCCTCATCACTAGTTTCAAGTGTCTCAAATGCTCCTCTTTAGTCCTGCTAAAGACCAGTACATCATCCAGATATACAACCATGAACTTGCCAATGAAATATTTCAGTATTTCATTCATCAAACTCATAAAATTACTCGGGGAATTTGTTAAGACAAATGGAAAAACAAGCCACTCATACAAACCTTCATTTATCTTAAATGATGTCTTCCACTCATCACCTTCTCTCATTCTTATCTGGTGATATCCACTTTTCAAATTTATCTTAGAAAAGAAATTTGCTCCACTTAAACAGTCCATTAAATCATCCATTCTTGGCAAAGGGAATCTATACCTGATGGTGATCTTGTTAATGGCTCTTGAGTATGTACACATTCTCCATCCTCCATCCTTCTTTGGATTCAACACAGTTGGCACTATGCATGGGCTCAAGCTCTCTCTGACCAAAACCTTGTCTAACAATTGTTGGACTTGTTTATTTACCTGCTCATTCTCTTGAGGTGTGTTTCTTTTTTGGCAGACTTTCTCCTGGTATCAAATCAATATGATGGCTGATACTTCTGATGGGTGGCAATGAGTTAGGAAGCTCATCCACCACTATGTCAGAAAAATTATCCAAAAATTCCTAAAATTATTTAGGTAAATCATCCATCGAAGTACTTGTAAGGATAACTCTAGGTTTTCTCACCATAGCAAACCGCATCTCCTGTTCTTTCTTGACTTCTTTCAAGAGTTCCTTCTCGCTCATTAGAAGTATTCTTGTGTTGACTTCCTCTTTCACTTTCTTCTCTTCTATTGGCAACAACATGTGTGTCCTACCATTCTTCTCCAAGGTGTATGTATTCTTCCTCCCATCATGAATGATGTTCCTGTCAAACTGCCATGGTCTTCCCAACAAGATATGACATACATCCATGGGAATTACATCACATATAATTTAATCTCTATATCCTCCTATCTTAAATTAAACAAGGCATTGTTTAGTAACCATTACCTGGTGTCATTTCTGCAACCATGAGACTTTGTATGGCTTCGGATGTGCAGTTGTATCCAACTCCAATTTATCCACCATATCCGTGGATACTAAGTTATCAGTGCTCCCACTATCAATTATCACCTTGCATACTCTATCTTTAGTCTTGCAAGATGTCCTGAATAGATTGTTCCTTTGCACTGAATTTTCAACTTCTTCCTTTGGTTTTAAGAGAAACTTTCTCAACATCAGGGATCTTCCATCCTCTGCTCCTTTTGCTTCAACATTCCTTCTATATGCTTCCTAAATGTGAGTTTCACCTCCTCCTTTCTTTTTCTCGGGACATTCCCAAGACATGTGCCATGTCTGTCCATAGACATAGCACCTTACTTCTCCTCCTTTGATTCTTCCTCTTCCTCTAGAAGAACTTCTTCCACCACCATGTCTTCCTCGGGAACTTCCTCCTCTTTCTGAGTGACTGTGTGGTTTTTCAGTCTCATCTTTAGATTTATGTGCCTTGCCATGGGAAACTCTCTTGCTTGTTCTCAGAGATGGGCTCCTACCTTTGGCTCGTTGGATTTTTTTTCTGGCCAACTTCTCCTCAACCTCCAGTGAAAATTTATGAGAATCCTCCACTGTCCTCACTGACATCATGATGATCTCATCCCGGATTTCATACCTCAGGCCATTTATATAACTGGAAATGTTTTATTCATCTTTCCCTCTTTTTCCAATTATGATGTTCAACTTGTAGAACTCCTCTGTGTACTCTTTAACTTTCATACCTTTCTGTCTCAGGTTCTGCATCTTCCTGAACAGATTGATCTGATAATCTTTAGGCATGAATTTATCCTTCAGCTTGGCTACCATTTTATTCCAATTCTTTATCTTTTTTTTTACCTTGCTTATCCTTTCAGCCTGCAATTCATCCAACCATAGTGTTGCATGTCCTTTTAGCCTTGTGAAAACATGTCTCACCCTTTTCTCCTCATCGACATCTTCATATTCAAAATATTTGTCCATGGAACTTATCCAATCCAACAGCTCTTCAACATCCAAATTGCCTTCATACATTGGGACCTCTATCTTGTCTCTAGATCCCAATATAAAAATTTCTCTCGGAAAGTGTTCTTCGAGAACATTTTCCCTTGCAGCTTCTTCGACTTCTACTTCTTCACTCTCTGCATCATTGATGTCTCCAGCATCAGGTGCCCTCCTCTACGTTGCCTCCATCGGCTCTATTCTTGCACGAATCTCTTGCATTTCTCTTTCTACAACATGATTGGATAAAGGTGGCTCCACTTGTCTCCTCGGTGGCATTGTGTTGATTGTCTCTCACACACAGAGTACACCTTCTAGCTCCTTTGTCTCCTCTCCTTTCCCTGTTGTCTGCAAGAAAAAATTCAGCTCTGATGCCACTTGATGTAGACCCCCTTCTCTCCTAAGGGTTGCACAACCTACCAGTCAAGGATATTCAATTCCAAGCTGAATTGGCTCACTAAAACCTTAATGGTCTCACTTAGGAATTAACAGAGGCCCTTTTTGCCTCTAGTGCAGGTTCTATGGCACCCATGACCTCTTTCTTCATGCTGCTGAACTCATAGGTTTCAGGCGCAATCTCCTCTCTCATTAGCCCCTTCCCACATGTGACCTTAGGCTATGTCCTTGCGTAAACCCATAATTATAGGAGCGCCCAAGAGTGGTTTGGGATCAACCCTCTTTTCTCCCCGCAATTTACCTCCAGCTGCCACATACCCCTTTTTTGATACCGTGGTTCCGATTGCGGCCCGCCCTCAAAATTTTAACATCCGAGCACTTTCTAGCCCCGCATTCAATCATGACCGTTGATATCGTGATATCCGGTGGATTATCTCGATCAATGGTCCAGATCCATCTCCCTTTCTTCCTTTTCTTTGGATCATGCCTTCCTATATCTCTAAGATTTATCGATGCATGCCCCCTCCAAATCGACGGTCGAGATTGATTTTTCCTTTCGAGCTTCGGGAGTTTCAATTCTCAAACCTTGTTTTCTCCACAATGCTTCCACCTAGAGATCGTGATCTATTGATGCATGCCTCTCATAGATCAGTGTCTATGATTTATTCGGGTCTTCAGACTTTAGAGAACTCAACTTTCAAGCCTTTTCTGAAATGATTTTATCCGAAGCTTGTGATCTATTGATGCGTGTTTCCTGCAGATTGATGGATACGACTCCTTCGGGTCTTTGAGATTTGGAAAAATAAACCCTAAACTTTCACCTTCCTTCAAAGTGCATGGATTTTTGCCCTATTTCCTCTGAATCGGATGGCTGAGATTCACTTCGGATTTTGAGGGTTCAGAAATATCAATTCTCGAACTGCTCCTCGCTCACTTTATTTTTTTTTTCCCTAAGCGTTTTATTTGGAACACATGATCGGTTGATGCATGTCCTCCTATAGATCGATGTTCCCCATCTATTTCGGCTATTCAAACTGCGGGAGTCTCAACACCCCACCTTTGCTTCCTCTTGAAACTCATGACCTATTGCCAAGTGACGCTCTGAATCTAACGGTCGGGATTTGCTTCGAATTTCGGGAGCTTCAATTCTCAACCAAAATCCTTGAAGTGATATTTTCCAGATTCTCATATCTGCTGACACATAATCCCCCTGACAACCAACAATTGGGATTTACTTCGACGATTTCACTTCCTCATCCACAATATTCTGAAGTTGTGGATCTCATGCCACATGTCCCTCTTGACAATGGACGATTCCTAGTTACTTTGAGACTTCAAAACTTTGGCAGTCCACTCTACTCTTTGTTTAAAGAAACTTAAATCTCACGCATCTTTCCCAGATCCAACGATCTGGAATGATCTCCTCTCCCTCCTAGATGGATCTTAGCTGGTGATTCGTGAAACCTTCAAAATTATTACTTTATTTGAATATCTTTCCTGCCATCTCTCCTGAGATTTCTTGCCTTCTTCTCCTTTGACTTCTTAAAGAGCCACATTGACACTTAGTCGAATTTCATATCTATGCACTCCTTGCAACATATTCTTATGCAAGGTTTGGGTTCTTGTGGGTGACTGTGCATGCCTTGCAGCAATCACTTTGCACTCCTTGCAAAGGGAAATTTTCTCTCTATCTCTTATGAGCTTCAGAATTGAAACAGATTTCGTCAACACACTCCTTGCGGACTATGTGCACACCTTGCACAAACTCAATTGAAGAGATACAATTGAAACTTATGCAAACATCTCACAATTTCATATATTCGTAACGAAATTCATTCATTCATGAAAACAACAATAATAGAGAATTGCAAACAATAACAACACCATGCATTGGATCAAGTTTTCTTTGTTATATCCATTCAAAAGTAAATGGCTACAGTTATGATCAAAACAAAAACTAAAAATTCATAAATTTCCTACTAACTCGCATCAACCTCATTTGGGCATACAAAACCTCTATTTATCTCAAAGGGTTCTTAGGGTTCCCCCTGACTACTAGTCTATTCAAAAACAAAATCTAACTGCTACCTTAGTTCAATTACATTCAATACTAGGAGTGAAAACTGCCAGATCACCTGTGATCATTCAGCTTCCAAGCATTTGATCTTCTTTCGTTTTTCAATCAGCTCCAAAAGATTCATAGTAAATTCCAGCGTTTAAGATTCTGAAATGATTCCAAGGTGTTGAGTTTTCTTGGAACACGTGCTCGTTGATGATGCTCTTGCATCAGTACATGATCCATGGTGTGAAGGCTAGGATAAAAACCCATGTGTCCATTTTCTCTGACTCGGCCTACACATATGCTTACCTCGGAGTGATTATTGGAAAATAACATTATGGTAATAAGATTGATAAAAAACCAAAAATTTGATATTTTTTCTTATTAAAGAGCAAATAGAAACAAACTAACAATTGCCTCTTTATCCTTTATTAATCCTATGCTTAGTGTAAAATGGTACAAAAATGCCAAAAAAATGGAGGAAAAAATGGGTAAAAAGAAGGTGTGCATGGTTGTTTTTACGAAAAAAGATGAACCCAACATCTCCCCCAAACTTGGAATTTTTCATGTACCTTATGCAAAATCAAAATTTCAAAATTGTTTATAGCTTTGGTTTTAATGTTCTCTTGGTTTATTTCTCATCTTGTATATTCCTGATGATTTCCCTGTCTCTTGGACCTTTCCTTGAGTCACTAATGTATGTTCTTCCTTCAACTTCTTCAATTCATCTCTTAACTAGTCATTTTCTTTAACAATCATTGCATAGTTCTGTTTGAGTATCTCATTTTCATCTTTTATGTGGGAGTCTAGAATTTCCAATCTATGTATTTCATCCTTTAGTTTATTTACCTCTTTCTTCTTTTTCTTCAATTTTTATTTTTTCATCCAGGTAGAGATTGGTATTTGATCCTCTACTTGAGCTTCGTCTACTTTTGAAGGGTTTTTATTAATGTATAATGTTTCTATTTGATCTTCTACTTGAGCTTCGTCTACTTTGAAGGGTAAGTAGGACGATAGGTATGGTAGTATAAGAAATGGAAAAATAGAAATGAATTATGGAATGAAAGGTTAGTAAATATATGGATAGGTATAATTTATGGTAGGAATGAAAGAATGATAAAATACCATAAGGATTTAAAAGTATTTTCTAGTTTTATTCCATTTTCTAAATAATAAAACAAGAAATACCAAACCTTGGTGTAATAGATTCTAATTCTTTGAAGTTTTGTAGATGGAATGTTCCTTTGATGGTTGCAAGGTTCTTGTATGTGGTTGGAATATCTTCTCCTTGGATATGCATGTTAAATTCCTGCTAATTGGGTGTCTTGATTAAATGGTTATGTTGATCAATCTTCATGCTGATTTGAGTCAAATATTTTAGTAAAAGTAACTTGATTAATGACTCGAAAATAAATTCAAATTCTTGAATTTCTCTTGTAGAATTTATCATTTGAAGAAATGAACTTTTCTAAGAATAGATAAGACCATGTTGTTGATAAAAATTTTTAGAAATAGTCTCTGAAATCTTATTTTTGAGCTCTTGCCTTCACCTTTTTTCAAAAATTCTGAACTGTTACAAGATATAAGTGAATCCTGTAATTATTGAAGAACAATTCAATGTGAATTGTTTCTTTCCAGTCACCTGGTTTTCAAACAACAATTTGAGTCTAGTGGTGCCAAAAACCTGGTTTTCGTCACTAAATTCAGTTTATTTTGTACAAAATAATAAATTTCAAGATGGAAGAGGAATGTAAGTAAGGCTTCCATATTCCACAACTTCCTTTTCATCTTGCTGAGATATAAAAGAAACAATGCATTTTAGCTAATTGGTTTGTTGTAGAGTTTCATCCTGTGGCCATTGACCAAAAATGAAACTCTGTCTTCATCAATTTTCCTTATCCTTATAGACCAAATATCAAGAACTTCCTGGATATTATAAGGACCTATAAAATGAGTACTTAAAATTCCATTGAAATACTTAAAATTAGAATCAAATAGTAAGGCCCAGTCACCAACTGTAAATTGTTTTTTCTTGATGAACCTATCATGCCACCTTGTTCTTGCTTACTGAATTAAAATAGTCTATTGTAAATAATATTTTATGGTTTAATATAACTCATTCAGTTGCTCAGCCCTTTTCTTTTGAGCCTCAGTCAAATCCATTCCTAGTTATGTTTCCATTCTAAAAGCTTGAACTTTAAATCCAATGTGAAGGAGGACTTTCTTACCATACATTGGTTCAGAGGGAGTGAAGCCAAAATTGTTCTTCCATGTTGTCCTATAGGCCCACAAGGATTTAAGAATTTTCTTCGCCTAATCCTTCCGATGAAGTCAGATTGTCTTGGTCATGATGGCCTCTAAAAATTTATTAGTGAACTCCACTTTCCCATTAGCCTCTGGATGGTAAGGGGAAGACTTTCGATGCTTGATTTTTTATTTCTCAATAATTCCCTTTGCAAGTCTTAAAGAAAAAATTTCTCCCTAATCTATAACTATTTCTCTTGGTACCCAAAATTTGACAAAGATGTCTTCAAACAAAAAATTGACCACAAATTTCTCAGTTTCTCTTGTCAAATATTTTTCCTCGACCCACTTGGTAACGTAATTAGTGCATACCAGGATGTATCTTTTTCCATGTGACATAGAATCAATAGGTACTACAAAGTCCAAAGCCAATTTCTTGAAAGGTTTAATGAAAACCTATGGCTAGGGGGGCATCTCATTAGTTGTTGTTGGTCGTCCCATTCATTGGCGGCTATCAAAACTTCTCACATACCTTTTGAGATATCTAAATAGACTTGGACAATATTATTCAAGACAAAGGACTTTATAAGTTGATTGTTTATATGAAAAATTCTCACCAAAGGGTTCATCATGACATGCTTTTAAAATATCAAAGAAATCATCTTCCCTAACACATCTACATATCATCAAATAAGCTCGAGTATAGAAAAGATATCCCTTTATCATAAAATATCTAGGAATTTATTTGATAACCTTCTTAATCTCTCATGGTGAAAATTTCTTTGGTAATTTAATTGTGGTTAGATAATTAGATTCATTTGCAAACCATGGGGATTTACTGGATATAGTAAATAAATTTTCATCTAGAAAATAATGTGCTACTGGAACACTCTCACCGGGATTATTAAGGCGTGAAATAAATTATGCCACCTGATTGTCCTTTCCAGGTCAGACTATGACAACAATATTGAATTCATGAAACAATAACAACCATATTGTTATTCTATCATTTGTAATATGTTTATTCATTAAGTATCTAATGGAAGAATGGTCTGTATGGACAAAGACTTCGTATCCAGTAAAATAATTTCATAATTTATTTACAACATGGACTGATTCCAACATTTATTTTTCAGTCACATCATAATTGAGCTCAGTTGGGGTTAAGTTTTTCCTACTAAAGTATATATCATAGGTTTGAAGGTTTCCATTTTGATCTAGTACTTCTCCCATTGTTGTATCAAATGCATATGTGGAGATGTGGAATGGTAAGATCCAATTTGGACCCTTCAATATTGGTGCTGATAAAATATTCTCTTTCAGAGTTTGGAAAGTAGTTTGGAAATTAGTATCCCAATAAAAATTTTCATATTTCACAAGTAATTTGAAAAAAAGAAAAGTTATTTTACTAAAATTTTATGTGAATCTATGATAATAGACTACATAAACTAGAAAATTTATATCATCTCTTTGACTTGATGGAATTCAAAATTTGAGAATGATATCTATCTTGGCCATATTTACCTTAAGTCCTACATGAGACACATGATGTCCAAGAAAAATTCCTTCAGTTTGCATCATAAAACATTTTGCATCACCAAGTTCTGGATTCATTTCCATGCATCTTATTAGAATTTTTTCCTGATTATTTAAAGAATCTTCAAAATCCTCTCCATACACTGAGAAGTCATCCATGTACACTTCTACACATTCATGTATTAAATCAGAAAAAATGGCCAAGACTGCCCTTTGAAAGGTGGATGGTGCATTACATAACCCAAAGGGTAGGACTTTATATTCATATGTTCCCCAAGGATAGGTGAATGTTGTCTTATCTTGGTCCTCCAAGCCTATTTTAATATTATTGTAGCCACTAAAACCATCAAGGAAAGAAAATAATTTCCGTCTTTCCAATGTGTCTATGACTTGGTCAATGAAGGGTAAAGGAAAATAGTCTTTCAGAGTTACTTTGTTCAGTTCTCTATAGTCCACATATATTCTCCATTTTCCACCTTTTTGGGAACTACAACCAAGGGATAAACCCATTGTCTATAGGATATAGGATAGATAAAGTCTACTTTTAGAATTTTTAGAATTTCTTCTTTCACGGTCTCTTTTAACATAGGATTCATTCTTCTTTATGGTTGTATGGAAGGTTTGGCATTATCGTATATGTAGATGTGATGTGTGCAAGTATTTGGGTGGATACCTTTCATATCTTTGTAATCCCAAGAGAATGACTTAGAATATTTCTGCAATAATTTAATTATCCTTTCTTCTTTCGATTTTTCCAAATTAGAATTGATGTTCAATCATTTCCCTTGAAAAATTTCAATGGTTTTATTGTGTGAATATGATATTTTGTTTATAGGAAATATAGTTTCAAATGAAGATTGTAAATATTATGTTGTACAATTTTCCTTAAAACTTTGTTCCAAAATATTATTAATGGATATTTGTTGTAAAGATTCAAGTTGCTCTATGATATCTGGATTGGAAACAAGGTTATTAAGTGCATTCTCATCATTCTCTTCTCTGAAATTTATAGCTTGATTAATAATTCAAAAAGAATGAATAGATTCTTCCAGAGAATTTGTTTCTTTAGGCCATGACATTTTTTCTAGTTCAGTAATAGATATATCAGGTGGGTCAAGAGTTAATTGTTTTCTTTCACTCCCTCTTGAAATAATCATATTTCCTAATCTATAGCTAATAAGAGCATCAATTTTTTCTAGCCAAGGTCTTCCAAGCATAAGAGGGTGTCCACCTAAGTTATATTTTGATTGAATAACTACAAAGTATGAAGGATAATCCCATGAAATCAAGGATACAATGACATCATCTACTACACCCTCTGGTTTTACCTGAGATCTATCTACCATTTCCAATATTGTAGGTGTAGGTCGACGATTACAAATATTCATTTTTTGCATTGTTTCCATGGTAATCACATTAATGGATGCACCTAAGTCAATTAATGTATTTGTAATAGAAATATTTTTGATAAAGATGGCAACAATTGGTACCCCTAGATCAACATATTTCTCTATTGTGATATTTGTTGACATTAGGATAGCTAGTTTTCCAACAACTTCCATTGTTATTATATCCTTCTTCTTTCTCCCTCATTTCTTAAGGAATAGTTACCTAATTTTTCTTGTATAAATGGGTATTTTATTTATAGACTCCAATAAGGGAATATTAACACAAATGTTCTTTAGTTCATTTAATAAATCATGTTCAGAAGGAGTTATAGATTTTTCCATATTTAACCTCTCTGGAAAAGGAGGTATTTTGGTTAATTGTAATTGTTCATTATAACATTGAACTGACTTGTGTGCAATAGTGTTAGGTTTATTAGAAGTTTATTTTTATTTTTCTTTTTATTCTTCAATTATAGCGGGTTCTTTATGGAATGTATTACCATACCTTAAGTGGATACCCTTGATATTAACAATTCCATAAGTAAGAAATGTTCTATATTCAACATTATAAGAAGGCCTTTCCACTCTATTATTAGTATTAGCTATTGGTTGTGATGGAAATTGAGTTGGTATGGGTGGTGGCTGGTTAGAAGGTACTTGTAGTTGTGGATATTAAGTGGGTGGAATTTTTTGTTGTGGTTATGGTTGTTGTTGAAAAGGATAAGATTGTTGTTGGAAATAAGATTGTTGATATGGTTAATATGATGTTTGGGGATTGTAGGGAGGTTGGTTTCCATAAGAAAGTCCTCTATAACCTTGTTGAAAAGGTTGATTTTGAGACTGCTAAGGAGGCCATTCCTTCCAAGTAAAATGGTTGTTCCATGTGTTTTGTACAACATTAGGATTAGAATATGAAGAAAATTGTTGAGTAGGATCTTGATCCATACACAATGTGTGTTGTTAGAAAAAAAGGATTGTGGAGCAATAAAATAAAACAAATGTGGAAATAAAACATAGAAGATACACAATACAATAGAGACACAGTTATATGTGGTTCACTTAGTGTGGGCTATGTCCACCAGATAAATTTCCAGGTCCTTCCTTTTTATTATCCAACAAAATGAAGGAATACAACCTACAACACACCCGTTGTAACTTCCTCTTCTTTCTCTCATAGTATCCTCTCTCATAATACAATATTCATGCGCATACAACCACAATACAATTCCCTCATACAAAATAGGTTTCCTTTTTTGGAGAAAACCCTATCATAATGTCTACCATCAAATCTGCAACCTTATAATGAACGATCCACATTGACTATGAAATTACAATATTTTACAAGGCAATTCTCCCAAAAATTTTCATCTTGGGGCTCCACCCCCAAACCTTTGAATGGGGGCCCGTTGGCCCCCATTCACCCCAAACAGGGGGTTAGGACCCCCCATACCCCCTTCATTCGGGGTCCATCCCCCGACCCCCCAACAAAAGAGGGATAGGAATACCTGCATATAAATCATGAAGATAATCAATCTCCACAACCAACATGTGTGGCTTCTATGATATTATTGGTCCAACATAATAAAGAGATTATATTACTATTATTTCACCTTTACAACTTAATTTCCATCCTAGAGATAATGGACAATCCTCCATCGAATGGTTATCTACACAAATACCACAAACTTGAATATTGTCTAGTGTAAATTCTCTAGGTGTATGTTTTTCTTACATCGAAGGAAAAAAATTGCTAAAGCTTCATTTTGTTCTTCTTATTTGTTCTTAGCCTTAAATGTATCAATTTGAGATCCAAATGTACTCAAAAGACCAATTTTAAAATTCTCCAACAAATTTCCTAGTTCTACCCTAGTAATACTCCCTATGGTTGATTTAGTGATTTTGGAAAGATCATCTCTCTATCCTTTCCTAGCCTTAGCTCTACCCCTGGAGTATTTGCTACAAATTTCATCAATTTGTTCAAAAGATAAATTTGAAATGTCTATTGAACCCATGAGATTAAAAATATCAATGAATTCATCATGATTTCCCTTTATAAATATAATATGAATAACATCCAAATTTAAAGAACTATGTTTTTGTTTTTGTAAATTATAAAAAAATCTCTCCATGTAGTTCTCTAAGTTCCCATCTTCCTGCTAAGATATTATGAAAATATATTCCTTAGAATCTCTTGGTATGCAGTAAGATTGATACTTTTTAAGGAAAATCTTCCTCATAATATCCCAATTCCCAATAGTATCCTCTCATATCCCCATAAACCATTTTAAAGTAGTGCTCTTCAAGGTGGTAGGAAACAAACGAAGTTTGTGAGAATCATCAGTATATCCATAAGTACAACATAATATATAAAATTCAAATAAAAATGAATCAGGATCTTCAGAGGCCATACCATGAAAGTTAGGAAGAACAAAAGGAGGGATTTTTTTCATCTTTAACTCATTTCCAAATGTTGTAGGTACATCTAAAATGGAAAAACCAAAAGTAACCTCTTCTTCTTCTTCTTCTCCTACATCATTTGGTCCTCTTCCTTATTCTCCTCTTCCTTCTAGTTTTCTTTTTATTTATTCTCCTCCTCTTGGTATTATTTGTCTTTCTTCCCCACCTCCTAGTCCTCTTTCACCTTCACCTTATCTTCTTGGAATTATTCCTCCTCCTTCAATATGAGATTCTTCATCAACCATATTATTTTCGTAGAAGATCCAAAACTAATTACTCCAACATTCCGGTGTTTCTACTGGATCTTCAAGTTGTTTAATAATGTCCCGAGTTTGTGTCTACTTTGAGATTTCTGCAACAATCCTCTTCTATATATATTTCTTATTACCTGTAAGAAAATTAGTAATGGGGGGTTTTATGGATGCTTTGATAGCTGGTTTGATGAATGACTTAGTAGATGGTTTTGAAAGTGATGAGGTAAGTGGTATAATAGATGTATTAGTAGGTGGTTTTGAAGATGAAGTAGGTGGTTTAGTAGATGGTTTAGTAGATGGTTTAGTATGTGGTTGTGATGACTTAGTAAGTGGTTTTGTGGGGAGGTTTGGATTTGTTTTTTATTTTTCTGAAACAACGTCTTTTTCTTTCTTAAAAAACCTACCCTTACTATCCCTACATCTATTAATGCAAATCATGCATGACTAGGTCTATTCATGCAGATAATACAAACTAAAATATTTCAAAACTAATTCCTTTTGTTCCTCCTCGACAACGTTGCCAAAAATTTAATCTCACTAATTGGTAAAGATCGGGACATTAAAGTATCAATCCAAGGTTGGTAATCTTACGAGGAACATTCACTACATGTGAGGGTATTAGTCTTAAAATCAATCTAAAATTTATCAAGAATCCTTTCACACAATTCTAAAAAATACTTTTGCAAACTAGCTTTCAAAAGAAACAAAAACAATTCTTCAAATGTTCATAGCCTCAATGGTGGATACCCAGGTCACAGGGAAATTGTTTCAATGGAGTGAAAACATCTTTGTAATGAAAATCATCTTGGCTATGAACTTAAAAGAATATGTATGCATCTAAAAACAAACAAAGTAAAGTATTCAAGAAGTGTTATATCCTTGAAATTTTAATTACCATAGCCTCCTTGGTTGGAACTAAGATTGTAGGATGAATTTGGGCTTCTCAAGTGATAAGATTCAGTTGTCATAGTTTCAATGGTAGAAATGTTGATTCTAAAGTGATAAAGATCTCTACAATAAAACTCTAATAACTATGAAATTCACATCACTCAATCAAGATATGGCTCCCTACAATAATACTCTGTATGGTTGTGACTTTTCTTAAGTTGCAAAGGTTTTTATTTGAATGCAAAGAAATTCCAAACAATTCTAATTTCTCCAACACATATTTGTCATAGTCACATTCGTGGGAAAACATGCTATAAAGGGAAGGTTTTCATTATAGTTATGACTTTTTACAACAATACTATATTGTCCTTATGAAAATTATAGATTATGAAAAGTTTCAAAATAACCTTAATTGTAATTTGAAAAAGATAAACTACTGTAACATGTATATCTAAAACTAAAAATGAAGGAATTGTTAAATAGAAAACCAAACTAAGATATTTACCAACAAATGGAGAAGCAAACCAAAACCTTTGTATAGAGATATACATCTATGAAGTAGACCATAGAAAATTGGTCCTTCAGGTTTTTCCTTATGCACAAATAAAGAAAATTAAATGGAGGAAATCATATCTTAATATTAAGCATGAAATGAGTTATACAATGGTTTAAACGTTCTCCAATTTGACTCTCTAAATGCCTCTTATTTTGGCATATTCATACATAATAAAAGATAATTGATGAGCCTTAAAACCCCATATGAAATGATGAAATAACATATCGACCTCCTATCGTTGCTATATCAATATCTAGGTGAGTGATTTTCACCGAAAAATCCTGAGAAGAATGGATTTTTGTCATATTTCTATTATTTTTCTAATATATAGCACATGTTGACCACGCATTGACTGGGGAGTTTCTAGATTGTTTCTTGTGCATCAAAAGGACACGATCCATGGTGTGAAGGCTAGAATCAAAACCCATGTGTCCATTTTCTCTGACTTGGCCTGTGAGTATGCTAACCTCAAAGAGATTACTAGAAAATAACATTTCTGGTAATAAGACTGATAAAAACCCAAAAATTTTATATTTTTTCTTATTAAATAGAAAATAGAAACAAACTAACAGTTACCTCTTTAATCATTTATTAATCCTAGGGTGAGTGGAAATGGGTACAAAAATGCCAAAAATGGAGGAAAGAAATGGGTAAAAATAAGGTGTGCATGGTGGTTTTTACGACAAAAGATGAAGCCAATAATACTTCTACTAGACATTCGTACCCAAACTTTACCTGTATGAAACATTCCAACACCTTGGAATGAGGTAGCTCACAACACTCCATCACTTTACTACAACAACATCCTCAAATCAACTTAACCATAATCATTCCACATCCCTGCTATTACTTCTAGTTGTCCATTAGATTTCCCATTTTTGGAAATAATTCTCCTCACTTCATTTAACAATTAATTGTGAAGCCAAACTTTTCCCACTCAATACCATCCCCAATGGAAGTTTATTTTCATTCAGTGGAAATTTTCAAGTCAAATAACCTTCATTAATCTATCCTCGATTTCTCTACCCTGGTATCATGCTTCCACTATGAACTCTGATATCAGAAGTGGATTTCTTTCTTTGAGTAATGATTCACACCTCACCTCCTAACCTCCTTTTTATCTTTCACATCAAGATTCTATATATGTAAACATCTCTACCTTCAATGCTATGGAGTCATGATTTTCCTTTATATTCCCATTAACGACATTATTCAACTGTTATCTCCAAGTCTTATGTGATGATTTTTGTTGTTGTGCCTTGAAATTCATTCATATTTTGTAGCAGTTGAATAATAATTCTTTAATTTCACTCTTCTTGAGTTATTTATCCACTTATTATTACTTTCTCCATATTTATTTATTTCCTCATACAACTTATACATGAATCTGATATCCAATCCTAGGATTGAATTTATCTAATTATACCTATAATTATGTACAATGTGCAACTTGTTAGAATTATGCATATTATAGAAATTTTGTCACTTAATGCTACAAGTCCTTTTCTTGACCAACTCATGAAGAATTAACATAATTCTCCAAATTCTAATAATTCCAAGTTATTATCCTCTGAACCAACTTTCCAATGGCTATACTCATTCCTTATTTTGATCTCTAAGATGAAATTTATTGGTGTAAAAGGAAACAAAGGAATATCCATCAACACATACAACGTATCTTCAATGCTTAGTGCCCATCCGATCATTACTTCATATTTAATCTTGACCGTGATTCTAGTTTTCTTTGGATTGAATCAGGATCATCGATCTACTCACTGGCTACCTAAAAATGCCATGCAACAATAATGCACACTTGCCATCCGATCTTCCATTGATTATATCTTAGCCATCGATCTATTCTTATTTAGCATATCAAGACCATTGGGTATTCATCTTACATACACTATCTGATTAGAGCTCGGATTGAAATCGACCATTGATCTGTCTTGATGGATTAACTACGGGTCTAAGGAATATTTCTTCTTATTTTCAAACTTTCGTGACCTCCAATTTACACCCTCAAGTTATAACGTACTCATTTGCACCTATACTTAGAAATTTTTCTAAGTATTTCACTGTGAGTCTATGAGCCATCATGAGCCATAGGATCTCTCTCCCTCTAGGTCTCCTTATCTATGAAAAGTGGCAACCTCCTAGGTCATTCGATCTGTGACAAGTGGTGACCTCCTAGGTCATCTGATTGACTCTTCATACTTAGTCATTTTCTATATCTCACTGTGGGTAGCAGGTCTACGACACTTGCTTGAATCTTACATCTGTGACCTCATCAGTCTAATCGATTCTTGATACTTATCCCTTTTTCATATCTTAATACACTCCATGATATCTCCATTCTCCTCTTATTCATGATATCATTTGTCTGACTAACTCTCCATACTTAGACGATTTTTGATATTTCATCGCGAGTGCATGCATATACAACATTTTCATTCAATCCTTTGTGGTCTCATCTATCCAACCGATCCTCCATACTTATATGATTTTCAAAGTCTCGTGACACTCTACGATACATATTCATCAAATTGATCCCTTCTCAATACTTACTCATTTTCAAGACCTCACTGTGGGTCTCTTACATTTATTTTATTTTTGAGAATTCACCTCAAGTTCATAGGTTCTCACTCATTTCTTCACATACTCCTGATTCTCCATCATTCTCCCATATCGATGATGTTTTGATACTTAGTCATTTTTAGAGATCTCTTGTGTTGATGTTGTAGATGAGGTGTCCTCCACATGGGAATCTTCTTCACTTTCTTGATGACATGACATCGATACATGTCCTGACACATGGCACTGCACATGGCATCTGTAGAGATATAGTGATGGCGTGGAATCCTTTTGATGTGGCACTCATCTGACTAGGAACGTGGCACTGATGAAGTTTCTATTAAGACACTAACATGTATAATATGGACCACTAGGTATTGTGACCAAATCCTTTGATCTTAGTTGTTGATCGCCAATGATCAATGGTTAGGATTTAATTGTCTTCAGATCCACAATTATTCACAACAAAATGTAATTCCTTATGCTAGGTTCCACACTTTCCTGTTCTCATTTAAACCATATAAATTCACCTTTCTTTATAAACCATTTATATATATATATATATAGTCATATTTGCACTCAAACACTCCTCAATATAAATGATTATTCTCTACTCCCTCTATCTTTCTCAAATCACAAACTATGTCCAACAAAATACCCATGCAAAAAACTACTATTTTATGGCGAAGTAATTGATTTCCAAAAAAATTCTTGATCCTATAGCAGGCCTTTAAGGCCCGGTGTTGTAACCTATAGCTATGATACCAATTTTTAACATCCCCAACACCAAGATCAGTGATGCCACATAAAATCCCATCTTCTATCACAACTGAATTTACAATTTCTTCGAGTTATTCTCATTACAACTCTAATTCCACTCTGTGACGTTGTACTTATGTGTACTTTTTTGATCACTAGGATGACCCTATAACATATGTATTTAGAAATTACATGTACATTTAAGCCCATATATCACTCCCTTGGGGTCATATCATATACATTTAGCCATATATATGCCCCCCTTGGGTCATAACATAATACAATCCTTCAAAAATCTTTGTCCTCAAAGCTTTGCATTTAAAGGCTTCAAATGTGATGAAACCAAGGAATATGATTTTATTATGATATTTCTTTCTTCATTCCATTGTTCATGATCTATCCATCCAAAATCAATTGTTTTCGATCTTAATCCTTGGTGTCTAGTTGTTGCATAATTTTCTTTCCTTTGATTCCATATATTTTTATTGAAGCTTCTCCAATTTGTAGTGGTTGTTGGTATCTGATAATAGCTTGTTGAATAGTAGTTTGGTGATGCCTTGTTCCATGAATATTGACAAGTATTCCATCTTCTTCTTTCATAATGTTGATATCGTCCTTATTTTCTTCCTTGAAATGTTTCTTGGTGATGAGGGTGTCGATACAGTTTCACACTTGATGGTTTTTCTTCACTCTTCACATGCATTTCATCTATCTTATTTTCAATGACAATGGAATCCTTGATCATATTTTCTTGGTATTTGATTACTCTAGCCTTCGAGATAATACCATCATATTTGGCATATCATCCTCTAGATGGAGTTCGAATTCTTCAAGTATCTTTTGTTGACCTTCTTGAATCTTGTCTTATTTCTCCTTTTGAAGTTGCAATATGATCCCATCTAACAAATTTTGATGTCCTTCTTCAATTTTGGCGTGTATTTCTGATTTTACCTCATCAGTATTTAAGGATTACTCAACCTCCGTGCAAATTTCATCTTCTATAATTTTGGTAGTGTTGTAACTTAGGTCTACAACCCTTCCCCTCCTGTCTCATTTCCTTATTCCTTCATCAATGTTTTCCTCTTCCGATTGGTAAAGTCGGTTTCCCATTTGTTCAATGACTTGGTTTTCCTTATTATCTTGCTTGACTGATTCGTTGCGCATATTTTTTCTATTTTTCTTGAGGGATAAACACATATCGTGATTTGGTTCTAATTACTTGTCATCTTGTTTGCCATTGATTGAGCTTACAACAAGTCGATCAAGTATGTTGTATGCACAGGGAACAACCATGAGAAAAAACACAGGATTCAAAGAAGTCCATTTCGATATTGAAATATAAGAAAACAACATGTTAACTTTCAACGGTGAAGATCCAACAAGCCACTTTGATCGATAGTTTTTGTGCATTTGGGGTTTTCAACATCGTGTGAGGTTTAACAAAAAGAAAGAATCTCTACAGTTTCGAAGTGCCAGAGTGGGACCTCATTGCCATGTCACTCTGAGAGTTCGTTCATCTGGGAGGTTTTGGGTCCAGAGCAAGCAAAGTGTTGAATTTCTGGAGTTCTGGTGCCCCGAAGTTCCAGAGTGGGCCCTCACTGCCATGTCACTCTGGGCCCGTACTAATTTGGGACTTTTTCAACTCAGCATAGGACTAAATCGTCGAAGGGATGAAATTTCGAAGTCCCAAAGTCATTAAAATTGATGGTTAAAGTAATCACAGTCTAATTAACAGTAAATGCGAGTTAATGACTCCGGGAGAAAGTCACTCTGAGAGATTTTCATGCTTCAAAATACAAAACTCACGAAGTGACGTCAGGTTGCTACTTCACTCTGGGTCTGTACTACTCCGGGAGGTTTTCAAATTCAACACTACAGGTCTCTTGAAGTTCCAAACTTGCAAAATCCATTAATGATTAAAGTATTAATTTATGGTTAATAGGTCTAATATAAGAATATATTAGTGACTTTGCGAGATTATCACTCCGGGAAATTTAGATGCAGATCCAACCAATTCTATGGAGCTCCAAAGTGCCGAAGTGTTGAATACCTATGGCACTCATCAATCATGACACATGGCACTCATCTCAGGCCCTTTGATTGCATCATCCATACTATTTGTAGGTGACACATGTCCCTCTCTTTTCATGACACGTCAACGATATGGCATCAGGTTACCACGTCACTTTGAGAGTTTGACAATCCAGGAAATGTTCATACTTTGCACTCAAAAACTCATGAACCTTGAAGAGTTGGAGTCCTGAAGTGATGAAGTTTGAAGTTTTTAAAAGGGGCGCCAAACCAGGAACGTCGAACCAGTTGAAGACATCATATTTCTCATATGACAGCAACTCGGTGATAGTCAACAGGTACATAACTGAAGCTTCAGAGATGGACTGTGCAATACCACAGCTAGGAATTGGAGAGACAATGTCTAGACTGCAAAAGGAATATTAGAGACTCTGAAAAAATGTCGGACGACTTTCTTATTTCGTCTAGGAGATAAGTGGGGGAAAGACACAACCACACTTCTAGTTATCTGCAGTGGCCTCAAAAAACATGCCTACATGCCCATGCTTAATGAAGAACTCAGTTTTGTCACTCTGAATCAGTTTCTATCAAAGTCTCAGTTCATTCCAGTGCATGCCTCAGTCCATTTTTATTGATAGTAATGGTTTTCAATTGTTTAGTCAAGACTCTTTTAGTTTAAGGAATAATAAGTGGTCTTATACATGTGATAATAACCACTCCCTTTTTATAAGTAAAATTCGGAGTATTCATTAACATACTCCAACGTGTGTTTAGTTCAATTAATTAGTTGTGTTACAACTAGTAGTATAGAGTTAAGACTCTGTCCTAGATGGACGAGAGCCTCTACAACTCTTATAAATATACAATTTTTGTATGTTTTATGGTTGGATTTTTTTGGGGAGAAGAGATCAATACAACAAAGGGTTGGACCCATTTTTCGCATGGACTAAATCTCTCTATCTAGTGAAGATACTATTGATGACAGTGTGTTTGTGTCCAAATTCGTATGTTTTTCTTATCTTGAATACAATTTTTATTTATGCGAAGTACATTTCTTTTCCTTCAACTACTGTGTAACTTATCTTTATTAATATGTGACCAGTGATAACAACTATGCTTTGATGAATATTTGTTTTTATTTCAACTTGTTGGAGAAATTGTGTTTTTTATACATGTTTAATGTCTTGAGATGATATTTAAAGTATTAAACTTCTTGCAACAGATTATTCATTGAGTGGTTTGTTGTTTCACTTTGTTTTTACCTCTATTATTTCACTTGTATGTCATTAGTATGCCACCAGCCAAGGAGGACCCTCATCCATATCATTTTTCCAACCCAACCATGCTCTTGTCATGGTAAAACCAACCCTCTAACTGACCAAAAAAAACAAAAAAAAAAACATCCTAAACTTGATGTGGCCTAGCTCTTCCCTTTAGGAGTCAGGTGCAGAATTTAGGACCAACAGGTAGATTCTTCATCCAATATCCTTCTTTCTTCTTGATTTTGATAATTCTTCTTTTCTTCTTTAAATCTCTTGACCTCATCCGATATTTTTTTATTATGGTTTCGTAATCTACATATATATCTTCATCTTTCTTTTTCAAACCTTCCCTTGACTCATCATTTTCGCAATTTGATTTACTATTATTTTATTGATTTAAGTTCCCAACCTCCTTAACGAGTTATTCATTAATGGATTGTATATTAGATAGCTCCTCACCCTTCTTCTTAATATCTTCCTTTTCTTCTTTTAATTCATCTTGAATTCTATACAATTCCTCCATTTTTGTATCCCTAATCCATTTATCTAAGAAGAGTTTTTCAAATTCTTCCCATGTGCAGTGCCATCTAGTATTTTGATCAACACTCATCCACCACTTCCAAGATTCATCAAAAAAATAATCTCTTGATTTCCTAGGATTCATATTATATTATTTTACCAACCTCAACCATTCCATAGGATTGAGTTCATATTTATCTTCATCTCCTGTAAATTTAGGTATTTCCATTGATTCTTAATTGAGGTCTAATCCCAACCCTCAAATCACAACCTCAATATGTTAAGGATAAACATCTCAAATAGTTGTAATACTTGTTCCAATATTATCTTGTATGTGTTATCTTTCCAATGGATTTTGAATCATATCAATCAGACATTCCAATCAAAATTTATGATAGTTTTAAGTGAACATACCTTTGAAACCCTGATTTGGAGTCTGTCCTCCTTGCCGACCTTATTTATTATGTATCTCTGCAATTTTTGCTCTTATTAGTCTGAAATTGTGACCTGTAGTACTCTGAAATTTCTTCTTTACAATGCCACAAGTATGACCAAAATTTTATGTGCCAAGTGGAAGTTATGGTAACTTCTCCACACCTTGTTGATTGTTGGACTTTCAAGGAGAGATAAATTTTACAATGTTCCCCGTGCACAATAATTGATATACAATTCTGAAAATTGTACCCAAAATAATGTTTCCTATCCTCTGTTCAATACAACTGGTCTCACACAATTTGGATTCTCTATGAAGAAGTTATGGTTGTTTTACCCGGAACACCTGTTTGAGACTAGTCAATAGGGCTAGTCAGCTACCCTATCTTGTACAGGGTGTATCTACAAATGTAGGATGATCCAGATTCAATAATTTTTATCACACATACCTCGATAATATATTTGAGTATCCTCCAGATTTTAGGGTATGAAATTTTACAAAAACAAATTTATAGTGAAAATTYTGCGATGAATAAATTCAGGATGATTCTCGAACCGTATCTTACATAGGCCATATATCCAAAAATATAAGGCCTAAGGAGATTAAATTTTTACCCCATGTACCTTGATCTGTGTAATAAATATCATCCATGGATTTCCTTCTGAAACGTCGTAGAAAAAAAGATATAGCAAAAATTCCAAGGTGTCTCAGATGTAATAGTGAAACCCCAAGACCTTGAGCTCTGATACCAAATGTTATGAACCAAATGCTCAAAATATCATAAAATAACAGAAGTACACATGATGTACATAATATAAACGTGGATCACAACTAGAATATGTATAATTTACACAATAAATCCTTAAAGAATAGGGAAACCCCCTCCAAATAACCAAATACATTTCATACTTCACAATTCACCTTAATGAATACATGATCTCTTATATATAGTTATTCACACTTGCATATGAGGCCCCTTTATCACTAGTCCGACCCTATAACATATGTATTTACACATTGCATGTACATTTAAGCCCGTATATGCCCCCGCTTGGGGTCATATCATATACATTTAGCCATATATATGCCCCCTTTAGGTCATAACAGACGTACCCAACCACCATCCAATCCATGCTACCAGAAAATGCTATCCAAGAATGCTCTAAACTAACTTGTAACATACTCAACATAAAAAATACCAATTTTTTTTTTTCGGACACTGATTTGAAACATACCCATTGCTCAAGTATTTACAGAGCCACCGTCTTAAAATGATTATGAACTTTTTTTCCATTCTTTAAAATAAAGAAACATGGATTCAACACATGCAATTAGCAAGAAAATGTTAAACCATCCAATAAAGGAATAATGTTCCATGCACAACTAATAACCAACAATCATGCACACCAAAATACATCTCAAAGATAAATAAATACATTGCGGAATACACATTATACATAAAACATAGAGAGAACTTATATTTTCAAGTAAACATTCACCAACTGGTTGTAAACCAAGGTGATGTAGGAGCATCGTATTAATCCCAAATGCGTGCCTAAAACAGAGGAGACAGTTGGACACGCAGAGGAAATTAAATACATTTTTGTGAAAACAATGTGAATTTCAAAATCTAAAACATTAATGTAATGGATCGAAGGAAAGTGCAGTTCCATTTATGCCTCAAAGATCCAAACTGATTTTGGAGTGTATGTTCCTATCCGCCAGATGTAATAGGCATTTATGTGTGTTTAATGCAAGTAGGTAGAATTAATTTAATAGATTAGACAGTTCAGGAGAATAGGAGGGAAACGGATGATAGACACCCTCAACCCTTGTATCATTGTA
The DNA here is from genome assembly GCA_009831015.1 of Picea engelmannii. Lineage (NCBI taxonomy): Eukaryota > Viridiplantae > Streptophyta > Pinopsida > Pinales > Pinaceae > Picea > Picea engelmannii. The sequence continues at coordinate 37,382 of ML789722.1, read as the reverse complement.
ACATAATTCAGATTTCGTAAGTTGTAGAGCTACAAAGGAGAACATAGAATTTTATGCATTCTAGCTGTTGTTATTTACCATGTACAGGAGCACTGGAATTAATAGAAGAAATCTTTGATTCCAATCTACGTGTTTGTTATGGTTGTTAGAACCACCTGTTAAATGGTATGTTGCGGGCTAGTTTATATTCTTTGTGTGCATTTTATTTCCATGAAATCTGTGTGTGTATGCTCTAGAATTCTATGTTGAAAGTATGAATTCTGGATAAGGGGAGAATGAGCTTCAGTTGTTTCTCTTTCTAAGAACTCCTGCAAAGAATGTAGTGGAGGGTACACAAGGAGTGCGTCGACCAGGCTATGAGCTTCATCTCATAACTCTCAGAGGAGATTCAAGTTGTCTTTATAGGCAGAAGTGCTAGAAAGGCACAGATTCGTGCAATATGTGCACAGGCTGAGTGAATACGGTGGAAGGACTGTTGTTGCAAGAGGTGCATGGAGTCAAAGACCCAAATAACCAGAGGTTATTTGAAAATTTACCGCAAGGAGTGCGCGTAGAGACCCTTTTGGAAGCCTTGAGTTCAAAAGTGAAATATTAGAAGGGATAGAACCTATGAAGTGTTCAAAGGGAGGTGGAGGTCGAAATCATATTACAGAAGTCAAGTTTAGGAGGGAGGATGCCACGTCATTTGACAAGTCCTCATAGAGTTGAAAATAGACGGTGGAATCGCTTCAAGGAGAAGTGTCAAAGTTCTGTGAGCCGTTGGATATGATGGAACAACAGAGGGATTAAGACTGAGTGTCTTGCAACACCCATAATCTCAGGAAGGATAGTGACCATCGGATCTGGATCAACGAAGACCATTGATCTCATATGTGAATTCACGTATCGAAATTTGGGGAATGGAGTGACCAGTGGTTTGGGTTGAGTGTTGTGGATTTCCGATTGAAAAAATCCCGATACAATAAGGGTCATTGGATCGAGGGATGCACACAACCGTCGATCTCATTGAAGGCATGATTTCAGAGTTGGGGATTTGGAGAGGAAGAGCAATGGTTGTTCGTTGTTCTCTCAAGTTGCGAAAGCAAAAGGCTCGTGTGAATAGGAGGCAAGGACCCAATATGTAAGTGTAGTAAACAGAGGTGGTAGGTGGCATGCATCTATTGCTTTAGGTGGAGTCAACCTTCATTGACATATCGTGTTTCAGGGATTCACAAGTGAAGAGAACGAGAAGTTGGTGCTCCATTTCGCAAAGTCATGAGTTGCGAAAGGTGCTTGCATAAGGCTTGGTTGTGGTCATATTGAAAAAGGGATTGAAGAGGGGGATTTAACCTTAATCCCATTCACAATTTCACATTTCAGCTATTGCCAGGAGTTGTGGAATTGCATTCAAAGTGCCCAAATCGCGAGACCCGAAATCCTTTGTGGGATTAAACAAGGAGTTTAGTTAACCCTTGTCGTGGTTTAGAGAAGAGCCTGCGTGGATCTTGGCCTGGGGGTAGGAGGTCTGCACCAGTTGTGGTATCAAAACAGAAACAAATTATTTTCTTTCTATAGCAGAGAGGAAAAGGGGAATTTTACAGCCATGTCATCGAGAAGAAGAGAAAGGCTCATACCTGATCCAGAAGTGGAAAGAGAAATGTGTGAATTGCATTCTAGACTTGATGATATGGAGACAACACAGAGGTGAACAGTTGACGTTGGGGATATCAACAAAGATGAAAGTGAAAATGAAGCTGAGAATGAAGGAGAAGAAGTTGCAATCGAAGATGTTGCAAAAGAACGCCTATTCAGGGCTGTTGCAAGGATAGGTGCTAGGGAAAAAATGGACATTCCAATGTACGAAGGCAACCTAGACGTTGAAGAGCTTCTAGACTGAATTAGAGCTCTAGACAAACACTTCGATAATGAATATGTCAAGGAAGACAAGAAATTCAAGCATGCCATTACTAGACTTAAAGGGAATGCACCACTGTGGTCGGATGAACTGCAGGTTGATATACGTTGCAAAGGCAAGAAGAAAATCAAGAACTGAGACAAAATGGTTGCAAAAATGAAATCCAAGTTTATACCCAGGGACTGTTAAATAAATTTGTTTTGGAGGATGCAGAATTTGAGAGAGAAGCTGATGTCAGTGAAATAATACACTGAAGAGTTCTATAGGAGAAACATCAGAGCAGGTCATCGGGAAAGTGATGATGAGAAAGTTGTCAGGTATATGAATGGTCTACAATATGACATTCAGGACAAGATGAGCATGATAACCATCTGAACCATAGAATATGCTTATCAGATGGCTCTAAAAGATGAAGAGAAGATGAGCTGAAAGCAGGGTCAAAGAGGCCGAGGCAGAAGTCAAAGCAGAGGCAAGACAATTGCCTAGGACATAACTCAGAATCCTAAAGAAGAGGGGAAGAAACCTCAAACTCAATTTGAGAGAGGAGGAAGCTCACAAGGGAGGCAGTATGATGATATAAATACTTTTCCTCGAGCTAGAGGAAGAGGAAGAGGAAGAGGAGGTGAAGTGAAATGCTTTGTCTATGGGAAAATCGGACATAAATCCTACGAGTGTCTAGATAGGAAAAAATATGGTGTTGAAAATCACAGTGTTGAAGCTCAAGGATGAAATGTTGAGGCAGAGGACACTGAGGGCAGAAGATCTTTGATGATGCGAAAAGTTCTCTTGAAACCAGAGAAGGAGCTAGAGAACCCAGCCCAAAGAAACAGTCTATTTCAGACTGCTTGCAAAACCAAAGATAGGGTATGCAAGGTCATAGTGGACAGCGGTAGCACAGATAATCTTGTATCTATGGAGATGGCGGAAAAGCTGGAGTTGGAGACTGTTGCGCATCTAAGCCCATACAAAGTTTCGTGGCTACAAAAAGGACATTAGGTAAATGTCACTAAACAATGTTTAGTTGAATTTAAAATAGGAGGATATAAAGCTGAGGTATTATGTGATGTCATTCCCATGGATGTTTGGCATCTATTGCTGGGTAGACCATGGCAATATGGAAAAAATGTGGTGCATGATGGGAGAAAGAACATGTACACTCTGGAGAAAAATGGTAGGACGCACATGTTGCTGCCAATTAAGGATAAAGAGGTGAAAACAAAGATGAGAAACATTGTACTTCTCATGAGTGGGAAGGAACTTCTTAAGGAAGTCAAGAAGAAGGAAGACATGCAATTCATTTTGGTTAGGAAGCTCATAATTGTTTTGAATAGCACTAGGATAGATGATTTACCAGAAGAAATCCAGGACTTGCTAGAAGCATTTGATGATATAGTAGTGGATGAACTACCTTGTTCGTTTCCACCTATCAGGAGTATAATTCATCATATCGATCTTATACCTGGAGCCATTTTTCCGAACAAAGCATCTTATAGGTGGACGCCGTGGGAGAATGAAGAAGTTAAGAGATAGGTCCAAGACTTAATGGACAAAGTATTGATTCGAGAGAGCTTGAGTCCATGTGTTCTTCCCACAATGCTCAGCCCAAGGAAGGATAGTGGCTAGAGAATGTGTACATACTCAAGAGCAATCAACAAAATTACCATCAGGTACAGGTTCCCATTGCCAAGGATGGATGACTTAATGGATTGCTTGAGTGGAGCAATTTTTTGTTCAAAGATTGATTTGAAAAGTGGATATCATCATATTAGAATGAGAGAAGGTGATGAATGGAAGACAACATTCAATATGAATAAAGGGTTGTATGAATGGCTTGTCATGCCATTTGGCTTGATGAATGTGCCCAGTACTTTGATGAGGTTGATGAACGAAGTCCTGAAGGATTTCATTAGGAATTCTTTCATTGTATATCTTGATGATATATTAATTTTTAGCAAAACTGAAGCAGAGCATTTGAAGCATTTAGCTGCAGTGATGAGAAGGTTACAACAAGAGAAATTGCTGATCAACATGAAGAAATCGTCATTTATGAGGATAGAACTCATTTATTTGGGTTTTGTTATCTCTGCAAATGAATTGAAAATGGATCCAGAAAAGATAAAGGCGATTAAGGATTGGCCATCGTCAAAGAGCGCATTTGAAGTTTGAAGCTTCCATGGTTTGGCTAGATTCTACAAGAAATTCATCCAAAACTTCAGTGGAATTAGCGCACCGATGATGGATATGGTGAAGAAAAGACATAAATATTTTCACTGGGCGGAGGAAGCAGAGAAGAGCTTCAAACTACTGAAGAAGAAGATCACTGAACAACCAATTCTGGTTTTACCAGATTTCAGCAAGACATTCCAGGTCAGGTGTGACGCGAGTGGATTTGCCATTGGAGCGGTCTTAAGCCAAGACAACAGGTTGGTCGTGTATTTCAGTGAAAAAATAAATGAAGCAAAGATTAATTACTCTACATATGACAAAGAATTCTACGCAATCATACAAGCACTAAAGAAATGGAGGCACTATTTCGTTCCAAAAGAGTTTGTTTTGTACAGCGATAATCACACTTTGCAGTTTGTGACTCGATAGGAGAAGTTGAACCAAAAACATGCTAAATAGGTTGAATACATGTAGAATTTTACTTTTTTGATTAAACATATCTCTGGAACTGCTAACAAAGTTGTTGACGCTTTGAGCAGGAAATGTTTTCTTATGCAGGAATTTAGAGTTAAGACTTTGGGTTTTGAAAACCTCAAAGAAATGTATGGGGATGATCCAGATTTCAAAGAGGCATATGAAGCGTCTGAGAATCCAATTCTCAGGGAAAGAAGCCAATGGACAGAGTACATGATCCAGGATGGACTATTGTTCAGGGGAAATCAGCTATGTATTCTGAAATGTTCCATGAGGGAGAATTTGCTGAAGGAAAAGAAAAATGGAGGATTGGCTGGACACTTCGGTCATGAAAAAACATTCTCAAAGTTGAATGGCTCATATTCCTGGCCAGGGATGAGGAAAAATGTGAAGAAATTTGTGGACAGGTGCATAATTTGTCAGCACACGAAGGGAAAAAGACAGAACATAGGGTTATATCAACCATTACCCATAACCCGAAAGGTTGTGGGATGCAGTGAGCATGGATTTCATATTAGGACTGCCAAGGACACAGAGGGGATATGATTCAATCTTTGTAGTTGTAGACATATTTTCAAAGATGTCACATTTCATACAATGCCAGAAAACTAGTGACACAACTCATATTGCAAACCTGGTTTTCAAGGAAGTCGTCAGACTTCATGGCTTGCCAAGGAGTATTGTTTCTGATCGAGATACCAGTTCATTGGAAATTTCTGGAGGACCTTATGGAAGAAGCTGGGGATGAACTTATCTTTTATCTCAGCGTATCATCCTCAGACAGATGGGAAGACAGAGGTCATGAACAAGAGATTTGGATATTTTTTAAGGATCTTAGTGACTGAACATCACAGTCAATGGGATCACATTCTACCACAGGAAGATTTCTCTTACAATGATTCACTCAATAGAAGCATAGGGTAGAGTCCATTCCAAATTGTATATGGAATGAAGCCAAGGGGAGTCTCTAAATTGAAAGATTCAAAACAAGTTGAATTCAGGAGTGCTAGTCCATAGGACTTTACAGAAAGAATGAATGAGCTTCATAGCATAATCAAGGAGCGATTACAGAATTTGAGTCAAGAGTACAAGCGTAGAGAAGATCAACACAGGCAAGAAATTCAATTTGAAGTTGGTGATTTGATTCTTTCACATTTGAGGAAGGAAAGGTTCCCAATGGGAACATACAACAAGTTGAATATGAAGAAAATTGGACTGTGCAAGGTCATAAGAAAATTTGGGGCAAACGCGTATGCGATTGAATTACCCGATGGGGTCAGAATCTCATCGATATTCAATGTCATGGATTTGTACCCTTACAGAGATGAAGAAGAAGGAGCAGAAGATGAACAAGAAAAGGTTCAATGGACAAAACAAATGCCTGTAGTTGAAAAGCCACATATAGAAATCATAGTTGACAAGAGGATCAACAGAAAGACCAGGATAAAAGAATATTTTGAATACTTGGTCAAGTGGAAAGGACATCCAATTGAATATCCCAGCTGGGAGAATCAAGAAGAAATTCAAATACATTGACAGACCATGCAAGAGCTCATGAATAGGAGTTCATGAAAAATTTCAAGTGAGGGAGTATGATGCAGAAGCATCGTATAAAGCCCAAGTGCATGCCTAAACCCGAGGAGACAGTTGGACGCATAGAGGAAATTAAATACGTTTTTGTGAAAACATTGTGAAATTCAAAATCTGAAACATTAATGTAATGGATGGGAGGAAAGTGCAGTTGCATTTATGCCTCGAAGATCCAAACTGATTTTGGAGCGTATGTTCCTATCCGCTAGATGTAATAGGCATTTATGTGTGTTTAATGCAAGTAGCTAGAATTATTTCAATAGATTAGATAGATCAAGAGCATAGGAGGGAAATGGATGATAGACACCCTCAACCCTTGTATCATTGTAACATAATTCAGATTTTGTAAGTTGTAGAGCTACAGAGGAGAAAAGAGAATTTTATTCATTCTAGCTGTTATTATTTACAATGTACAGGAGCACTGGAATTAATAGAAGAAATCTTTGATTCCAATCTATGTGTTTGTTATGGTTGTTGGAACCACCTATTAAATGGTATGTTGCAGGCTAGTTTATATTCTTTGTCTGCATTTTATTTCCATGAAATATGTGTGTGTATGCTCTAGAATTCTATGTTGAATGTTTGAATTCTGGACAAGGGGAGAATGAGTTTCAGTTGTTTCTCTTTTTGAGAACTCCTGCAAAGAGTGTAGTGGAGGGTCCATAATGAGTGCGTTGACCAGGCTATGAGTTTCATCTCAGAACTCTCAGAGGAGATTCAAGTTGTCTTTACATGAAGAAGTGTTAGCAAGGCACAGAGCAGTGCAAGGTGTGCATAGGCTAAGTGAATATGGTGGAAGGATTGTTGTTGCAAGAGGTGCACAGAGTCGAAGACCCAAATAACCAGAGGTTATTTGAAAAAATTTCGTAAGGAGTGCACGCAAAGAACCTTTTGGAATCCTTGAGTTCACAAGTGAAATCTCAGAAGGGATAGAACCTCTGAATTTTTCAAAGGGAGGCAAAGGTTGAAATCATCTTACAAAAGTTAAGTTCAGGAGGGAGGACACCACGTCATTTGACAAGAAGTCCTCATAGAGTTGAAAATGGATGGTGGAATTGCTTCAAGAAGAAGTGTCGAAGTTCTGTGATCCATTGGATCTGATGGACCAACAAAGGGATTAAGACTGAGTGTCTTGCAACACCCATAAGCTCAGGAATGATAGTGAATGTAAGATCTGGATCAATGAAGACCGTTGATATCGTATGTGAATTCGTGTATTGGAATTTGGGGAATGGAGTGACCAGTAGTTTGGGTTGAGTGTTGTGGATTTTCAATTGACGAAATCTTGATACAATAAGAGTCGTTGGATCAAGGGAGGCACACAGTCATCGATCTCTTCAAAGGAACGATTTCAGAGTCAGGGATTTGGAGAGGAAGAGGAATGACTATTCACTATTCTCTCAAGTTATGAAATCCAAAGACTCATGCGAACAGGAGGCAAGGACCCAATATATAAGCGGAGTAAACATAGGTGACAGGTGGCATGCGCCTGTCTCTTTAGGTGGAGTCAAACTTCGTTGACATATTGCATTTCGGGGATTTGCAAGGGAAGAGCACGAGAAGTTGGCGCTCCAATTCGGGAAGTCATGAGTTGTGAAAGGTGTTTGTGTAAGGCTTGGTTGTGGTCATATTGAAAAAGGGGATGAAGAGGGGGATTACACCTTAATCCCATTCACAATTTTTTGTTTCGGCTATTGCCAAGAGTTGTGGCATTGCATTAAAAGTGCCCAACTCGCGAGACCCATAATCCTTTGTGGGCTTAAAAAAGGAGTTCAGTTAACCCTTATCGTGGTTTAGAGAATATCCTGCGCAGATCTCGGCCTAAGGGAAGGAGGTCTGCACCACAAGGACATTCTTTCCAACCATAGAAAACATTGTTCCAAATCTCAACAACATGTCACTCTCAGGTTTTCCCAACCACATAAAAATCCTAATTTCCATCACACTTCCCCTTCAACCTACACAACCCAAATAAATGAAACCCTTTCTTTTCCATGCAGTCCCTTGGGATGTTTTTTTTCTCTCTAGGGATCCAGTGCTACTGGTCAGGAAATATCAATGCTAGAAAATCCAAGGATTCTCATCCATGGAAAATTATTTTAGAACTTCCATCCATCTCATGCACACAAGCATCCATTCCCTCCTGGAATGATCAATAATTCCTCAAAACCATATAGCAATGGCTCTCCACCTCCAACAATTTGTTTCCATGCCCAAACAAAGAGCACACGAATGATGAAGAGTGAATGAATGATTAAAAATAAAATGAATAATCAAAGAAAAGAATGTGCACATTTTCCCAAATAGTAGAAACAAGGGTTTATGTATTTACTTGGGAACCAAGAACCACATGGCCTTCTCCCAAAGAAACTCATGTATCCATTTTTCTCAATTAAAACCAAGATCGGTAAATAAAATATAATTGAAAATATATATCCCCTTTAACCCCCTCTCTCATGGATTCATATCCCCCTATAACTCTTGTCCTTGTCCCATATTGTAGCCAATGATGTATTTTATTATTAAATTTGTTTCCTAGGAATACAGCATGAGAAACCCCCGAGTACTTCCCCACATTTCATGGATGGTAAATGGGGTAAACCATTCGGCCTGATTACAGACCTAATCAGGTGGGTACATCAAGTGAGGACCTAAATAGGCTCTTCGCTAGGGATTCTACCCTGGAACCTCATTTGAGAAAACAACTACACTCATCCACTTGAGCTAACCCAACAGGCTTGTATTTTTATTTTTTTATTGCTATTATATATATATATATATATATATATATATATATATATA
>ML789722.1:0-13696 GCA_009831015.1 Picea engelmannii | reverse complement strand
CTTCCAAGAAGGAATTGAAAAGAAACAACAAAATAGAAATGGATTTCATCTTTGAAGGATTACCTGATTTAGTAAAAGAGAAAGTGGGAAATTGTTCATCAGCTAAAGAAATTTGGGATAAACTACGTGATCTCTATTTTGAGGAATATCCCATCACATATACAAAGAGTGCTAAAGAACATGTCGGCACATAAAAAGAAGATACATTCTCATAATGTCAAACAGATTCAAAAGAAGAATATTGTGAAGAAGGCATAGTAGACCTTGAAGCAAAATTAATCAATGCTTTAGAATAATTGACGAAAGAAAGAAAGAAAAACAAGTCTCTTGAGGAGCAATTAGTTAGGAATAATTCTCAAGAAAGTTCTAAATAATCTCAATGGGTTATCATGAAAATGAAATATCAGGTAGAATAAGCTAGAAAGATTGAAGAAACATACAAAACTCAGATGGAAGAAAAGAAGTATTTGGAAGTATAAATAAAAGCATTAAGAAATGAAGTAATGGAAGAGAAGCAGTGTTTGGAAGCTAAAACAAAGGAAACAGAGAAGAGAGAAAATATTTTGATAGATCATATTAAGGAAATAATTAATAAATTAAATAATTAATAAATTAAATAATCTTGAAGCAAAATTTGGTCAATAAGAGAGAAGACTTAAGAAGTAAATTATCTCCTTGAAGATCCAACTTGAAGAAGAAAAGAGAACAAAAGAATTCATGAAGAGTTAGATGATGAAGAAAGAAGAAGAGGTTGAGAAGCTTGAAGAAGAAGTTGTCACATTGAGATCCAAAATCATCAACCTCAAAAAGAGCGTTGAAGAGACAAAAACATCCACATCGTTCGTAGAAAATGTTGAAGAGAAGCACTCCAAGTTGTCAAAAATAAGAATGAGGAAAATAGTAAGAGTTATGAAGAATTACTCAAAGGAAGGAATCATGGTCATCCATAATCAAACAAAAATGATAGAGATACATCTTTAGGAATATCCTCCACATTCAGGCCACAAAGAATCTTCAATCATGATCATGATCAACCAAGGTAGGAATTCAAAATGACTACACCAAAAATATGATCATTCGTTCCTAGGTATGTAAAATTATTTTGTGGTAATTGTTTTTATTGGACTAACTTTGGACATAAAGTTGCATATTACAATGATTATGGAAGAAATGTTCAAGTAAGAAATGATAATGTGGCCCCACATAACATTGAATGTTACAAATGCCACAATTATGGTCACATAGATCATCAAAGAGGGAGAGATAGAAACATTGAAGGGGAGAGATGAAAGTGCTGCCATGACTAAGTGTTTCCATCAATGCCAAAGGGGGAGATTGTTTGAAGTTTGGCTTAGGTTGATGGATTTTTGGTTGTCATTGATGTCAACCCTTGGAGAGTGATATTTTAGGTTTATTTCAACCCTTGGAGAAGTCCGATAGTGAATTTCAGTAGCACAAAGGTATGGGTAAGGGAACCAAGTTTGTTTCAGGTTTAAAGGAATGAAGATCAATTAATATGAAGGTAAGACTATTCTAGATGGATAGATATTCAATGTTCTCATTAGTTGCAAATAGGATACCCTTTCTCTCTTATTTATACTCTCCAAGTAGTTTCCTCAAAGGGTTACCTTCTAACTAACTTTACTCAACTTCCTTCTTTTAGGGATAACCCACTTCTAACCACTTGTCCACTTACAACCACTTTATCTACAAATAGTAAAATCTCCACTTCTAGTTGCAACTGATTTGTTTTTACATATTTTCTTATTGCAACAAATTAACCCATGATTATCTCCTAGTTACAACCACTTTGACTAGTAAAATTCTTCTAGGAGATTCTAGAATAAATTGACTTCTTTGACCTTATAGGGGCTTCTAGATAAGTCACGAGGTTTATACAACTTCACATGGTCGTAGCTCTCTAAATTTGAGGAGTTATGTGACATTCCACATATCACCAGAAATGGAATTCCATGTACTATTCATCTAGAATAGTCTTACCTACATATTCACCGATCTTTATTCCTTTAAACCTAAAACAAACTTGGGTCCCTTGTCCATACCTTTGTGCTACCAAAATTCACTATTGTACTTCTCCAAGGTTTGAAATCAATATCTGAGGATTGACGTCAATATACAATATCACTCTCCAAGGGTTGACATCAATGACAACCAACAATCCAAACCAACTATCCATCAACCTAAGCTATATGTCCAACAATCTCCCCCTTTGGCATTGATGAAAACAATTAGTCATGGAAACACTATCATCTCTCATCATCAATGTTTCTATCTCTCCCCCTTTGACATCAATGGAAAATGGTATATCCCTTTGGGGATGCTCCCCCTGTCTTCATACCTATGATTAATTTCTCTCTCCCTTTGACAAAGGATTAAATTCCACTATCAATATGACACTGTACCTTCTCTAACCAATCATGGTTAAGAAAATAACTCCCACTATGGGTTGTATCCTCCTATCTTCTCTACAAGATGTCATGTAATAATTGTGAACAATATGCTATCACTGTAATCTGCTTCTGTTGCAAATGCTACTACTCTACCAAAACACTGATCAACCACTCAACAATAATTCATCAAGAATACCATGATATGTTATTCCTATGACGATCTTTGGATCTATCCATGCATCATACATGCATCAACATGTGCCTCAACCTATTGGAGTTGTTTTCCATTGGTGCTTCCTTCTGTAATCAAATGACATATATGAAAATCATTCAAAAATAAAGCATTCAAGAGTTTAAATATTCAAGTAATCATCCATGTAATACCCCAAGGCCAAGCCCCTAATTTTTAATTATCAATTGTAAACATGTTTCATAGGCTGGTGAGCCAAGTAATGATAATCTAGAAGGCTTATGTGATAGTTGGGCTAGAGAGCCTATGATGCCAAGGCCACGATCCTTTTTTGTATATGTAAATATTAAAATCATTAATATAAAAGGATCACTACATGTGGACTGACCACGATCAAAGATCATGGGGGACTAGGTTCCACTAGGCTGGGTAATGGAGGGGGCTGAGAGGGTGGAAAAGGGGTTAAGATTAAGAGCTTAGATCTCAGAGAATAATATATATTATTATTCTAAATGTTGTAAGGAGGATATTGCTTTATCTTAAGTTACTTTTTGGAAGGGGAATGACTTCCAAATGGAGAGGAACACACTTCATGAGTGCCATCTGACATCTCAGGCACATGAAAATATATGTCGGGATTTTGACTGTTTCAGAGATCCTTTTTCCATTCTTTCCACTCACGCACGCATCTATAAGGAAATAAAGAAAACCGTGAATGCCATTGTTGAACCCTCGACCATCCCGAACCTCTGCAAAAATCCTGAATTGATATCTTTGTTTAACCAGTACCTTGTGGGTTATCTATGTTTTGTTTTTCCATTACCATGCCCCATGTCCATTTTTTGTTGTTTCCATCACCCTTTCTCATGTGTTGAGGATATGGATTGAAGAAGCGGGTTGCCAAGCCCATGGTTTGAAGAGGAAAGCTATCAAGCCCATGGTTGAAGAAGAAGTTTGTCAGGCCTATGAACAACTCTCTTCAGGTGAGAGAGTTGTTGGGGAAGTGATTTCTCCTGGAGGGAGTCCAGTAGCAGCTATAGAGATATGAGAATTCTTGTCTGGAAAGTTGCTAAAGCCCTGGAAGGGAGGTGAAGAAGTCGGTAGATTGTGCGATAGTGAAGGTGTATACTCTTAGTGTGGGACAGGAATGTGGGGAATGAGAGTCTATGAGCGGTCGGATTAAGTGGATCCTTGGAGGAAATCCTTCCTATAAACTATTGCAACTTCCTGTTTTTCTTTCCTAGCCTAGGAATCCCTTTCCCAGTGGGGTCTAGTCCTAGCTTGGGGGTGACCCACTGCTGAGAGTGATGAGCAGCCTGTTCTAAGGGTGGGAGGTTCTTGGAAGGTCTGCACACAATCGGTGCACTACAATTAAGAGATAAGTATCATTTATGTGCTTAATGGTTAAATGATGTATTTTAGTGCATGTATGTGATTCTTGTAATAATATCATGTGTTTTGTTGCATGTATTCTTCCATGTTCTCTGTATTTTTTTTTAAAGTTTATATGTGATTTATTCCTCAAAGAGCTATGTCTTCCATAGCCCAGCAGGTCTATGTCTGGGCATGGAAAAATTTAATTACCTATAACAGAGATTGAGACCATGTGTGTATGAGGTAGTGTGGTATGGCCTATGGGTGTTCGGGGGACGTTACAAAATGGTATCAGAGTAGTTTGAATTTGGAGTTGTTAGCACTAGAAGTCACCTTCAGATTGCATTGAAGGTAGGCCCAGTACCCATCAGTTTATATGTCACAGGTAATTGAGTTTTGAGTGGTCAAATGGAGAAAACTCAATAATAATAGTTTTGTAACTCAAAAATATGGACTAGCATGCATAAGCCATTGAGGTATTGAATCAACTTTAGTCAGTAAGTTGGAGTAAGGGTGAGTAGGAGGAAGATTTTGTGAGAAAGGTGTAGAGGTGTGCTATGAACATCAAATTTTCTAGCAGCTTAAGGAGGAAAAACTTAAACACAAGGTCCTCTTAGATTCAAATTTCAAGGAAGCTGGAAGAAATCATAATAGTACTTTAATCAAAACATTTATCATAATACAGTTACAACAATCCATGTGAATCAATCAAACATGAACTCTATCAGTATCAGAAGCAATTAATATGGGGTAAGAAATCTGACTTAGATTAACCAAGATGTCTCAAAAACAAATACATAGCTAGAGTACCAGTTGTTCTCAATCAAAATATTACAATAGCAAGGAGCCTAGCTCAACCATTTGACCTTAAATAAATATCAAAACTGCCTATATATACTAAAAATATGCAACCACCAGGAATGTGATCAGATCACTACCTTCAAAGCCTTCAGTCAACACCCACTCTATCAAGTTTTTTAGGCCTCATGATGTTAGACGCGAGCCAGGCATAATTATGTGTTTCATAGGAAAATTTTATCATAAGGAAGATTTGGATCATAAGTGTGACTTCATGGCTGCTCTCTGCAATGTTTTCCATTTATAAGATGAGGCATGGTCTCAAATGCTTCCCACAATCTTCAATAACCATCTTCATTGGGATTAGGACTAGGCCTGACACCCATAATTGTTCTAAAATTGTGCCAATGGCTTCTGTGAGTCCATCCCAACACCACAAGCCCATGAATGGTCTTTGTCTGTGACCAATGTGAGCTTTGCAGGTGGAAGTCTGATATCGTATATGCAAGGGTAATGTGGAGTGAGGTGCTTGGCAAAAAATCACATGGCCCAATGAGTGAGTGACGTCCATGTGGAAGTAAGTGACTGGGGGAGTGGAGGCTGGGATGAGGTTGTGGTGGAAAGGTAAAGGCAGAGGTGGTGGAGGAACGAGGGAGGTGTGATAGGTGGGGAGGAGGTGATGTGTAAGAGAGAGTGGAATGTGAGTGGGATAGGTGTCGGGAGGTGAGAGGAGGTATCATGAAGGGAGAGGTGATAGGAGGAGAGAGGGTGCTTGAGTTGCTTAGGCCTCCAATATTTTCATTTTCCCTGTGGAAATCATGGGCAGAATGCCACATGATTTACACCATAATTCTCTTGAGGGTAAACCTCAATTTCTATCTGATTCTTAAGAAACCATCTGCAGATCCTTGTGTTAACATATAGGCTCCATGAGGGATAGAGACCTCCCTGTGAGGCTCTAAGAAATCCTTTTTCAGTTTCAGTGCCTTAGTATTGGGTTGTGGAGTCACTTATAAAAAACAAAAAAAAATAAAAATGATATTTACAATGACATGGGAAGCCACTCATGGATTAAGTAAACAACTTTTTCAGAAAATGCCCATTTACAAGGCTACCAAAAACTTCATCATCCTCCAAAACCTACAACTTGTAAGTGTTATTTGAAAAAACTTCAGAAATTTTGAAGGGGTTGATCCATAAGGCCTCAAATTTGTCGTGATTTCATTTATCTTGCCTAGGTGCATCTCATTTAAGTACTAGATATCCCAGTTGGAAATCCTCTTTGTTGACCTTTTTGTCAAAATATTTCTTGATCTTATTTTGATGGTCATGTGCTTTGTCCAGTAGTTGCTCCCTAGAATGATGCACTTCTAACAACTGTTGTACTCTTCTAATCATATCATCTATTTCTCCCTGGTAATCTTGGAATAATTTTTCCACAGGCAAGGCAAGCTGAGAAGGAAATATGGCCTCAACTCCATACACAAGATGGAAAGGAGAGACACCAAGAGATCTCTTTGATGTCACTCTGTCAGCCCATAAAGCAAATTTAAGATTTGAATCCCATGCCTTCTTGTTGTCCTCTAACACTCTTTTGATGATCTTAATAAGGCTCTTGTTAGAGGACTCTACCAGTCCATTACCTTGGGGGTAGTAAGGATTAGAGTGAAACAATGTGATTCCAAACTGTTCACAAAATTTAAACAATGGTTCAACCTTAAAATTTGAAGCATTATTAGTGACAATTTTGTTTGGACAACCAAATCTTACCACAATATCCTCAAGAAAATCAATGATTACTTTGTGGGAAGCATTTCTTGTGGGGATAGTTTCTATACACTTAGTAAAGTAGCCTGTGGTAGTCAATATCCATCTATGATGACCACTTGAAGTAGGGTGGATTTCCCCAATAAAATATAGGCCCCATTGTTGAAAAGGTCCTGAAGCTACCACAGGCTTCAATGGAAAAGACTTGAGCTGCAACTTTCCAAAGAACTTCTGACACATAATGCAAGCCCCAATTTTAGAGAAAACATCATTGAAGAGGTTAGGCCAAACATATCTATCCCTGAGAATCTTGTAGGTTGTGGTTCTCTAGAAGTGATGCCCCCCACATAAACTGCCATGAAAATCATACATGATCTTTTGGGCTTTCTGTGGGTCTATACACCTCAATATCACTCCTAAAGGGTCTTTCCAATATAAGACTTGATCAATCAGAAAATATTTAATTGATTTGAGATTTAAATCTCTTACCTTTCTCTTTTCCACGCCATCAAGAGGCTGCAACTTCTGTAGAAAAAATATAATGTCCTTGTACTAAGTGCATCCTTCCAATGGGGGTGTGACTTGAGGATCTTGATCAGACAACTTGGCTTGTTGATTCTCTAAATAATTGTTGATGAAATTGACCCCCAAGGCTTTGTAATTAGATTTAGCAAGCAACCTAGCTAAACCTTGGCCTTTAACCAATTTGGTGGGCTTTATTTCAAGATCAAATTCAAGGATCTTGACAATCCACTTGGTCTTTCTTCCGTCTATGTTAGGTTGAATGAGGATCTCCTTCAATGAAGTTGAAGGGACATATGCAATGAATTTTGAATGTAGCACATAAAATCTGAAATATTTGAGAGATTTAACCAAAGAATAGGCTTTTTTTTCCATGATGTCATACTTTATTTCAGCATCTCTCAGTGCCCTACTAAAAAAGGAAATGGGTTGCTCTAACCCCTTGGCATTTTTATGCAATAAAATAGTTGCTACTATGTTACATGAAGCAAAAGAGAAAATCATAAACTCCTTAGAGTAGTCAGGACCGATGAGCACAGGTGCTTCAGTCAAGGCCTTCTTTATTTGGTCAAAAGAGTTATGAGATTCAACGGTCCATTTGATTTCATTTCCTTTCCTCAACATGGCTGTGATAAACTTTACCAACTCAACAAAATTTGAAACAAACCTTCTCAGCAAATTAATTTTCCCCAAAAAAGACTTAACTTATTTCTTGGATCTAGGGAGTGACAAATCTTGGATAACTTCTACCCTTCTTGGATCAATCTTTCCCCCCTCAGCTGACACAATGTGCCCCAATAATTTTCCTTCTTTCATGGCAAATAATGACTTATTTGGATTTAAAGAGAGACCAAATTTTCTGCATTTCAAGAAGACTCTTTTCAGATGATCATAATGTTCTTTATCAGATTGTGAGAAAATTGTTATGTCATCCAAATAAATGACCACAAACGTATCCTTTTCTCCAATAAAATCTATGTCCATGGCCCGTTGAAAGGTTTCTCTTGCGTTCATCAATCCAAAGGGCATATTAGCGTACATGAATGTACCCCAAGGAGTGGTGAAGGTTGTCTTATCTCTGTCTTTCGGTAAGACAGAGACTCGATTGTAGCCAGGAAATCCATCAATCATAGACATCCTGGATGCCCCTGTCACCCTTTGTAATATGTGTTCCATTTTGGCCAAGGGGTAATTATCTTTTTAGAGCTTCTGTTCAGATTTTGAAAATCCACACAAAGTCTAATTTCTCCATTATTCTTTCTTACTGGGACCAAGTTGGCCACCCATTCAAAATCACTCAAAGGAATGATAATTTGGGCATCCAAAAGATTTTTAACCTCCTTCTCCATAATGGGTAGTAGCATAGGATTTATTTGTCTCAACTTCTTCTTAAATGTATTGGACTCTTCCTTCAATGGGATCATGTGCTCAATGATACTTGTGTCATATGTCCTGAGATCTTCATATGTCCAGGAAAACACATCAGGAAACTCCTTTAACAACTCATCATATTCGTCCCTTTGCTCTCTTGACAAGCTGCTTCACAACTTGACAAATTTGGGATCCTTCTCTATACCAATATTGTACTCAACTACTTCAGCATCATTGGCTGAACCTCTAAACTTTACTGCCACATCATTCCCATCAAACAATATTTCCAAAGGAACTAGTCCCTTCAAAATGTGGTTGCTAGGTAGCTGAACAATATGGTGATTAGCAATTTTATTTAAAAATACATCAACATGAGGGATACTTTCAGAATCATGATCTTGATCAATATGTAATGAAGAGAACTCATCAACAAACTCAAGAATTTTTTTTATTTCATTATCATCCTCAAACACCTGCCAATGCTTCATATTGTAAGGTATAGAGGGTCTATATTTCACCCCTACATAATACTTGAGTTTAGGTGGAAATGGGACTCTGAAATGGCTTGTTGAGACAACCAAAGAATCATCCATGGTATTCTCCTCTCTTGGAATAAATGAAATGTTGAAAGCTAGGAAGAAACTATCAACTAGGTCCCATACTTCATTTTTGTAAGTCTTAATTCTAGGGTGCTTGGATCGATAAATATTTTTTATCTGATGAACAATTAGTTCTGCATCCCCAAATACTGATATCTCTTCAATCACATGTATTTTGCAACCCTTAAACCCAAAACAAGAGCTCCATACTCTACCACATTATTTGTAGCTTCAAATTATATCTTGTAGGACAAAGGTATATTCTCTTGACAAGGTGAAACAAAGACCACTCCAGCACCAACACCTTCCTTAGAAGAGGCTCCATCAAAGAACACCTTCCAAACAGAGTTAGTTGGAGGAGGGATTTCACAAAGAGTAATGGATTTTTTTCTGATTTCAAGAGGAGGTTCATGAGTATTAGTGAGATGCAATAGGCTGGATCCCAAATCAATGTCAATAGAAAAAATATGATGGTTGGTGGGGTCTATTTCATTACTAATGATGTAGGCCAACTGTGCTTCCCTATAAATTCTTCTATGCTCACCGCCAAACAAATGAATGGTGGCATATGTGAGGTCCATATGCAAAGTTCCCCCAAGTTTTCTTATCCAAGATCTTGACAATAACATACCAAACTTGGGGGAGACATCAACCACTACAATGTCCATGACCACACTTTTCATGGGCAACTGAAACAAGGTCACGACCAGATCTTTGATGACCCCAAGACACTTTACTTTCCTAGAGTCAAAAGAATATAAGTCATGGTAGGATTTTGTGATTTTCAATCCAAGTTCATCCATGACTACTTTGGGCATGAGATTGTGAGATGCCCCTTAGTACATCAAACAATTATGCAACACCTTATCATGTATGTTTAGTGATGTATAGAATGGAGGGGATGAATCATATCTATATTCTATCAAAGGACCTAATATGACTATTGGATTTTCATCCTAAAGATTAATTGAGTCAGTGGTATTTGAGTAGGATTCGGACAAAAACATTTTGGAAAGATATTTTTTAACTTCTTCAATTTTTATCAGTTCTGGAAATGGCACAGGGATTTTGATTTTTTGGATCTCATTTTCATAACTGAAGGAAGGTGGAGATTTCAGAATCTCCTTGATTTCTGGGATAGGATCCTCAGGAAAAACTGGGGGGCTTTGAGCAAATTTATCTTTGCTACCAACTTTCATAGCCTTGGCAGGTTTTTCTTTTTTTGTGGGATGATCAGAAGCATTAGTCTTTTCCCCTTTATTTTTAGATCTCACATCATATCTACTAGGATTGTCTTTTTCCTTCTCTCCCTTACTTAATTCATTTATTTTATTATTTATTAAGGACTTCCCATATGTAGATTATGATAAGTGAGGGGATGGAGGGGTATCACCCAAGCAATGGATCTCAGGATCATCTTCTTCATCTTCTCCTTCCTCGTCAGCCAAAAGGTTATTTTGTAAGGGAGTTTGGATCTTTTGGTCATCCCTTTCTTTATTTCCAGGATCTCTTGTAAGAGTCTGAGGAGCATTATTAGGTCTCCTGAAACCACTTCTGTTATCATCATTTTGTGTATTTCTATAGGTCAGTTTTCCCTCAAACTTTAAATTTTCCATCTCAGCAGAAAGAGATTTTACTAATTTGGTAAGTTCATCAACTTGGGGGTGAATAATAGAGGAATTAGAGGTTGAGGCTTCATTTCTACTCTTTCTTTTTTCCTCACCAGATTTCCCTCTAAGTTGATCAGATGCCACTATGTTAGATTCTACCTCCACGACTGCATCTTGCATATGAACTAAGGAGGCAGATCTCCTTTCTCTCAGTAAAAGGAAAAAATCAGGGTCAAAATCACTGACATAGGTGATTTTTGCAGAGGTCTCTATAGGCTTTATCTCAAGAGGGATCTTATTGTACATTTTGTTGAATCTTTGAGAGAAATCAGAGACAAACTCTCCTTCTTTCCTCTTTAGCGATCAAAATTATGTGATATAATACAAAAAGTCCTTTTTGTCCCCCCATTGCCTCAGAAAATCATCATCTAAAGCCTCAATCCCAATGATAGATCCAGAGGGAAAAGACCTAAACCACTTCCTAGCCTCACCATGAAGGCTATGAATACAAATCCGCATCCATACATCTTCATTACCAATGGCATGGTTGTTTTTATAACTATAAAAGGCTTCAATATGTTCTTCTGTAGTTTTGTCTCCCTCACCTATGAACTTGGGAAACTACTTAAGGTATCCATCCACTGGTAGAGCATTCAAAGCATGAGGTAGGACAAGAGGAGAATACCTAGCAGCTACTATAGATTCCATTCTACTATAGATTCCATTCTCGGGGGATTAGCTCTTTCTATTTGTATGTGAACTGGAGGAGAACCTGGAGGGGATGGAGTTGGGCTATGTGAAACTGGGATAGTGTTCTTGGGAGGTGAAGACAAGGGGCTTGAGGGAACATAAGTTTCCCCTTCTGCAACTGCAGCAATTCTAATATGAGGAGGAGTAGGAAAGTATTCTAAGGTCAAATCTCTCTCCTTCCACTTCACAACTTCGGGGGAGAAAAGGGTGTCAAAGCTATCTCCTTCCAAACCAAGAATAGGAGGGGATAAATCGGCAAGAAAACTCCCAAAACTTAAATTTCTTGAAACTCCAGCAGTTTGTATAATAGGAGAACCAGAAACAATTACTGGATTTTGCAAAGAGGGATTATGCAAATTATCATAAAAACTTGGTACAACAGTAGAGTGTTGGTCACTATAATTGCTTATTAATTAAAACAATCAAGTGTTACATAAATTGTCAACCCAAGGAAGTCTATTTATTTCAAAGGAAATCACACACTGTATATGCTCAATCTCAAAAGCAATCCAAAGTTGTAGTAAAAGTTACACTAATCACACCTTTCTTTGAACAGACTGAAGTTCTACTTTCAATTACAGTAAAAGCAATCTATCTATTGCAGAATTCAAGATTCAAAGGGAAATAATTATCAGAAGAATCATGGATTACATTAAGAAACAACAACGTAGGGAAAATGAACCTTTCAACATAATGCAAAGAAGACTAACTATTATGTAACAGAGAACATGACCCTATTCCTCAAAGTAGGAATCTTCAGAACCTGTCTCTAACTATCACACTTTCATAAACTCATTCTGCAAACAGAATTACCAATCAAATTGATCAACAATTACCTAGGAATGAATTGTATGAAAACAATGCAACAATTAGTTGAAACAGAGTTTTAGTAATACAGAGTTTTAACAAGGCATGAATAAAAACAATACTTAACACACTATAGAAACTAATGGGTGAATATTGTGAAGAAGGTGGGCCCTCTCCTTCTCACAAGATTCCCCAGAAATGAAAGGAACTAAGAAGAAATGCTCAAAATGATCTTTTATTCATCTGCCCAATGTGACAAGTTACAATATCAAAAGTGAACACGCTCCTTCTCTATAATTCCCTTCCAGCTAAGCCTTCCGTAATCTCCCTTCTAATGTTGATTTCTCCCCTATTTAAAGAGGAGAATCCTCTTAATACAATTAAGCCTAAAATTACATGTGTACATACAAATCCTATTCTTAGTTTGATCTAATCTTCTATGCTGGAATAGGATATTCTGATCTTCCGTAGAAAAATGATGTTACAGTGGTTGTAATGGTGTTAGCTTGAGGTACAGCTGTTGTGGCCGGTGTAACAACTCCTTTAATTATATTTTCTTATTACTACTGTATGTGAAATATTGTTTCAGCATTGCAAATCACGGACTGTTTCAGCAACGGGATTTGCGTACTATTTGACTGTTTCAACAACGTGGTCTTCAAGTAGCAACGATGGTTGTAATGGTGTTGGATTGAGGTACAACTGTTGCGGCCAGTGTAACAACTCCTTTAATTATATTTTCTTGTTACTGCTGTATGTGAAATATTGTTTCAGCATCGCAAATCACAGACTGTTTCAGCGACGTGGTCTTCAAGCAACAACGATATATTAACTGCAGTCTTCAAACTATTTTAGCAACTATATATTTCTGATTAATGGCTAAGTATGAAAGTAATGTAAAATTACATGTAAAACAAATTAAACATATAACAAAGAGAAGAAACGATATATACCTTTGGAAAAATAGATTAAGGTGATAATGTAGGCTTTAATATGAGTGGGAAAAGGATGTAATGATAGCAAAAAGTATGAGCAAAAATTTACATTATAGGGTCCTAACATCCCCCCCAACTAAAAAGGTTGCATGTATCCAGGCAACTTCAATCTGAATCAAAATCCGGATATTGACTCTAGGCATGCAAATTACTTAAGTAGTAGCTGTAGAAAGTACTGTTTGTTGGGGCTCTGAATCCTTGAACATGTTGTAGCCTTTGCCAAGCTGTTGCTTCAACCTTCTTGGGCAACCTATGATGAACTTGATACTTCTCTGCTGGCATCCACAGAATGGGAAAATGGAACTGATAACCTACCCAATTTTAGCGCATTGCTGGACACATTTGATGTAACAGGGTACCCTGAAGATTGTTGTCTCAAGATTGGTAGGACTAAAGGGATTATGCTCCTGTCTTTTCTCAGAAGATTGTTGCCAAAACATGTTATTTTATTTTAGGGCAGCAGTCTCTGTGGATTTAATAAACTGTTGACAATCCTGAAGTA
>ML789721.1:210715-242751 GCA_009831015.1 Picea engelmannii | reverse complement strand
TTTATAGACATGGGTCTTGGAATTCCTTTCACAATTCTCTATTTTCCTTCTTCATCAAGACATGTAAATGTCTTGTTATGACAATCTAGGACAACATGATGCCTATCCAACCAATCCATTCCAATTAGGATATCATAATATCCTAATGGCATGATATTTAGGTTAGCATTAGTACTCACTCCATTAATATTTATTGGACAACTTTTGACAGTCTCATTGATCCTTCTTTTGGTTCCAGTGGCTAGCTTAAGAAAACTTGACATTTCAAGCTTACTTTTCTCCAAATGAAGTTTTTCCACTATTTTAGGATCAATGTAACAACAACTTGATCTTGAATCAATTAAAATAGCAATAGGATAATTAATGATCTTACCTTCCACTTTAATCATATGGGATTGATGTTCTTCTTGTTGATCTTCTAAGGTTGCATATATTCTTGGAATACTTATGCCCATGTTTTCTACTGTTGTATCCTCTTGGATGTTGTGCATGGTATTCATCTTATCTTCTCTGTGAGGAAAATACTTGTACATGTGATCTTCTTTGCATCCCCAACATTTGATTGGTGGTATTCCCCTTTTTCCCAAGGAGTCTTTTCTCTTGGATTCATTCTTAGTAGACTGATCTTGTTGATTTTTACTAAGGTTGTTTCTGTTGAAAGGATGTTTGAATCCTTTCCTTCTGTGATCATACTTCTCTTTATTCTTATCTTTCCAATATTTATGCAAATTTTCTCTACCCTTTTTTTTCTCATACAAGTACTTATCCTTTCTAATGGTCTCTGTCAAAGTCCTGGGCTCATCATATTGAACGTCTCTTTATAAAATGACAACAGTCTACTAAAAAACCTTTGTATCTTCACCTTATCATCCTTGAAAAACCCCACATACTTCAACAATCCCAAGAATTTTTTTTCATATTCTCCCATGGCCATGCTTCCCAACCTAGATTCAAAGAAACCTTGCATCTTCTTGTCATAGAAGTGCTCTGAGAAATAATCCTTCTGAAAATATCTCTTGAATTGTTTCCAAGTGATCCTTCTCTCATTGATGTTTTCAACTTGCTTCAACTAATCCCACCACGCAGTAGCTTTTCCATGCAAATGGTATGTGGCAATTATGGCTTCTAAGTTAGATGAGTAGTTGTGCAACTGAAAAATACTTCCCAACTCCAAGAAACCATGATTCAACATAATCTTCCCTTTCTCTTATACCATCAAAGGATGGTATCTTAAGCTTCCTTAGATCTCCTTGCAAACTGTCCAATTCATGTCTTCTTCTTTGGTGTCTAACACGAGACACTTCTGGACAACTCATGGAGTCTTCAGAGGCATAAAATTCCCTTCTGTTCTGCTTATGGAGTATTCATAGGCATACAATTTCTACTATATAACTTCTTGAATGACCACTTATTCTGTAGTTATCCTTGTTTCATGTTGTTTGTCTTCTTCCTCTTGTCTTCAGTCTGATCCATTCTTTGCTTGCATCTACAACTAATTTAGGATTTGCATCATTTGAGAATTGATTTGATTTTGTTCTCTCATCATATTCTCATTGTATGGTTTGTAACTATTCACTTTTGTTCTCAAGCTTCTCTCAGTCTCTATTAATTTTTCTTGTCCCCCTCTATTCTTGTGCACATTTGATTTTGTCTCTACATTACCAACACTAACATTTTGACCTTTGGATTATCTCTCATGACTGAAATCTCTCTCTCTTTCCTACATGTCCCAAATCTACATTCTTATCTTGAATTGATATGTTTATATCCCCTAATTCTGAAAAATGTAAAAGCAACCATTTTTGTTACAATTATGCATATTATAACAATTTGTCAATTAATGGTATAGGTCATTTTTCTACTCAACTCATGAAGAATTATATCATAATTCTCCAAATTCTAATAATTTCAAGTTATTCTCCTCTAAATCATATTTCCAACGACTATACTCATGCCTCATTCTGATCTCTGAGATAAAATTTATGGCTTCCTGAAAACGCCATTTTCACCCCATTTGTGCATTTTCTCCACTGGTGTAATTTTATTGAAAGACCAACTTCTGTCAAATGCAGAATAAAATATGTCAAGAAATAAAGAAAATTTTGTATGATACATAGTTAATAATAATGATAGGTAATTCATAACAACTATCTTATTTTCAATTTGATGCTCCAATAAAAAAATGCAACAATATGAAAATGATAACTTTGTCCTTTTTCACCCCTTTTTCTAGACTTGGAATTTTTAGCAAAACTGGCTATCTCTCAATCTATGCATTTCTGGAAAAATTTCACTAAACCAAAGTGTTTTTCTTAATAAGCATATAAAATGTCGAGTAAACAAAATTTTCCAGTTTTGTGATCTAGGGTCACTTTTCCTCTGAAAATCTAAAAAATCCACAAAAAGTGGCCCACAATAGTGGATTTTGGCCTATTTCAACATCCCCATTCCAATACCCATAGAATTTATTCAATTCCTTCATGGGTTATTTACATGTCTTCTTTTTGGACTCTTTCCAATTCCAAGAATTTAAGCTTAATCTGGATCTCTACTAATAATATGGACCCAGATCTTTCAAAACCACTATTTTGCAATTTATGACAAATCCAAGCAGAAATGGACAATGACCCTCTTTGACACTTTTGTATATCTCCTCTACGTTGACAAAACCCATAATTTTAATCTTAATCCAAGTTAATATACTCCAGTTATGGCTGAAATAAGAAAATGTCCCTAAACTTAGTTTTTTTTTTTTTAAATTGATGGACAATCTTGCCTACGTGGGGTTTATTTTTTTAAATTGATGGTCATTTTGATTAATTGGGTTGGTTTTCATTGATTTCAACCCTCTAAGCAAGTTTGATAGCAAATTCTGGTAGCCCAACAATATGGTTAAGGGATCTAAGTTTGTTTGATGTATAATGGTATGAAGGTTAGTATATTTGAAGGTAAAACTATTCTAGATGGATAGTACATGCAATACCATTTGCGATGATATGCATAATGCCACATAACTCCTCATGGTTAGAGATTTATGGCCTTGTGAAGTTGGAGAACCCTCATGAGTTATCTAGAAGGTAAAAAAAGTCAAATTATTCTAGAAACTCCTAGAAGAAGTTGACTAGTCAAGTGAGTGAAACTAGGAGTTAATCATAGGTTAAGTTGTTGCAATAAGAAAATAATTAAAAATAAATTAGTTGTGACTAGAAGTGGAGAATTTACTATATGTATCAAAGTGGGTTAGAAGTGGGCAAGTGGTTAGAAGTGGGTTAGTCCTAAAAGAAGAAAATTGGGTTAAGTTGGTTAGAAGGTAACCCCTTGAGGAAGCTACATGGAAGTATAAATAAGAGAGAAAGGATCTCCTATTAGCACTTGTTGAGAACATTGAATTCTATTATTGTGTAAGGTTTATTGTAGGTACTCATTGATACATATGAATTTGCACAATTCTGAGGTAGCACGAAGGGTTGACAACGAAAGTTTCAGAGTTTCAGAAATACTGAAAAAACCTAGTTTCTGAGATGTACATGAACTAACGATATAATAGGGTGCATACATACGCGGGATAACAATATAATAGGGTGCGTACATATGCGGCCTAACAATATAATAGGGCACCTACATGCGGGTAACGCCATAACAAATTGATAAGATGAGGATGTCATGTCTCTAGAGTCTGAAAGAAAGCTCCCAGGAAGGTCTACAATGATTAGGCACATCAAATCTATCTATTGGTTCAAAAGATATGTCCTATTTCTATGAGTAGTTGGATTTTTTTGTCTACATGAGAAATGGTTATGGGGGTTTGAGGATTTTCCCTAGAGAGATTATTGATTGCATGGGACTTTCTGTATAAGTCAGATCTATAGAAATACAGTGTTGGTATAATCAATATTTATCATTGATACATCTTGTTAGTGTTGAGACACATCTTGTATTTCTTGGCATATGGTTAACGATTTTTGTGGTACATGGTTGAGAGCTTGTATTTGTGAAGTGGTTGATGTATTGATAGGTTGCATATCGGTAAGGGCTTGGTGTCTAGTCCATGTGAGGGTTATTATACTTGTTCATGATTATACTTATATGGCACATGACTAGAGAGATATAGATACACTTGGTTAAGGGATATGTATGAGGATGTATGCACATGGCACATATAGAGGTTGGAAACAGTGACAGGTTGCAGGTTGAGTTGAAAAGAGGCTACAGAGTGTCTAAGTTTCAGCAAAAGTGAAAAATCGTAGCTTTTAGAAGGCATACGTAGGCTGCAGTATAGACAGGTTGTGTACATACGCGGGATGTAGTACATACAGAGCACATACATACATTTTCTGCAACATAGATAGGCCATGTACATGTTGGGTTTTGATTGGTACAGGATGATTCTAGGTACATGTTGGTTATAGGACAGTGGCACAGGTTGGTTATAGGTTGTTGGCTAAGATTGGTACATGTTTACAACAATATATCTCACAGCGATAGTGTGACAATGGTTTCATAATCTTAATGATATTTTAGGGTAGCATGATGGGGAAAGTATAGGTGGTTGTAGCCACCTTCTGGTTGTAGCCGAAGAACATAGGGGGTTCCTTCTAAAATCAGTTTAACCACTGAAAGGTAGATCATGGAGAGAAACAGTATGTATAAAAATGGAATACCACAATTTGATGGACATAACTATGCATTTTGGAGCAGAAGGATGAAAACATATGTATAGGCGCATGGATTTGAGGTTTGGCAATCAATTGTAGATGGATACAAAGAACTAGCAGTTTCGCCAACAAATGAAAGTGGAAGGAAACTCAGTCTAAATAATTCAAAATCCACAAATGCAATTATGAATGGTCTTTGTGGTTTAGTATATGTCAAAGGTATGCATTGCAGCTCCGATAAGAGATTTGAGACAAACTTTAGAATATTTATGAAGGAGATGAAAAAGTCAAGGCAACAAAGCTTCAAACTTATAGAGGTCAATTCGAATAGCTAAAGATGAAGGAAGATGAGAATATTGCAATGTATTTATTATGAGTTGATGAAACACTGAATGCAATCATAGGATTGGGAGAAGAAGTTGATGAATCTATAATTGTTCAAAAGGTACTAAGATCTCTTCCAATGAGATTTGATCCTAAGATATCAACACTAGAAGAAAGAGAATATCTAGACTCAATAAGCATGAATGAACTACATGGAATATTCACAGCCTATGAAATGAGAACTGAACAAGAGAATCCAAGTATAAAATAAGAAACATTCAAAGAAAAATGGCAAGCAAAAGGAAAAAGAATATAGAAACAACAGTGAAATCTCATAAGACGATGAAGAAGTGGCTAACTTTGCCAGAAGACTAAAAAAGAGAAACGACGACAGATATAGAGGTAAGCTTCCATTGATTTTTTTTAATTGTAATGGTATTGGTCATTTTTCAAACAAA
Organism: Picea engelmannii; assembly: GCA_009831015.1. Classification (NCBI taxonomy): domain Eukaryota; kingdom Viridiplantae; phylum Streptophyta; class Pinopsida; order Pinales; family Pinaceae; genus Picea; species Picea engelmannii. Next base: position 237,314 of record ML789721.1, on the reverse strand, counting down.
TGTCCTCACAAGAAAAATAAAATAAATGAAGAAGATGATTCAAATAGAAAACAAACATATAAAGGAAAAATAACAAAAAAAAAAGTCTTCAAGAAATTTTTTTGCACCAAAGAAGACGACTCATCATCAGACAAAGATGAAGTCAGTGAAAGTGAGACAGAAAGAGTTTTATTCATGGCAATAGAAGACTCTGATAAAGAAGACAACGAAGAGGAATACAAACAGGAAGAATTTGACTACAAAGAATAACTATTGAGTGCTATAGAAGCTATAAAAAGAGAAAATAAGAAAAACGAGAAGCGTTAGGCAGAACTAGACAAGAAAGAAGACACTCGAAATTCAAACTCTGAAGAACTAGAGAAGATGATCACTAAGTTAAAGGTTCAAATAGAAGAAGAGAAAAGAATGAAAAAGCACTCAAAGAACAACTGGAAGAAAATGACAGGATCATTGGAAATTTGGAAGAAGAGGTTGTTACATTGAGAAAATACCTTCAATAGAAAAAACATGCAGAACAACTCAAAGGTTTTGGATAATATAATCAATAGTCAAAGGCCATATCATGAAAAGTCTGGGCTATGATACAATCAGAGGGAAAGAGGTTCAAGATCCAAAACCATAGATAAAGAAACACAACCAAGAATCTATTCAGAGACAATTATAGGAGACAAGAATTTTTATAGGGAAGATCACAGGGACACTCCTCCACCTAGAAGATTAAGATTTTAGAATCAACGACAATCAGAAACAAGAAAGCCCCAGGAAGAATAAGAAGGATTTAGAAGAGTAAATCCTTTCAAAATATATTCAACTCCTAGGTATCAAACTATATTTTTTGGTTTATGTTATGCATGTAATAATTTTGGACATAAATCTGTAAATTGCAAAGATAATAGTAGGAACAAAAACAACTTTGAAATTCATGCACAAAATGGCCATCCAAGAATGCCTAGTGAAACATAGAGAAGAAACTACAACAAGTTTGAATCATTAAGCACTAAAGTGGAATGCTACAAGTGCAACAACTTTGGACACATGGCCAAAAATTGTAGAATGATAGTCCCTCCTAGAGAATCACAACAGAATGACAATAATCATAGATATGAACCTCAACATAGAATATGGATAAGAAAGCATAATCAATTTAACAATGAAGAATGCACACTCTCTCTACAAGCTAAACACAAGAAACGTGGTTGGTATGTCAACAATGGTTGTTCAAAGCACATGACATGTGATGAATACATGTTTCTTACATTGAGAAAGGAAAGAGATGGATCAGTCTCCTTTATAAATGATGACTAAGCTAGAATCATTAGAAAGGGCACAATCAGAATTGGAAACAAGAATACCAATGAAGAAAATGTTCTACTAGTGGAAGATATGAAACATAATATTCTAAGTTTAAGTCAAATGTGTGACCAAGGTCATAAACTTACGTTCGCTTCACATAAGTGGGAGATAAGAAAAGTAGGATCATGCAAATTGATTGCAATAACTTCAAGCAACATATACGTATTAAGTGAAATTGGAAATGAAAAGTGTTGTTTAGGAAAGGAATATGAAGTTTGGATATGGCACAAAAGAATGGGTCACATAAACTTTGATAACCTCTTCAAAGTCAACAAAAAGGAAGCAATTAGAGAAATGCCCCATATCACAAAGCCAACCAACACATTATGCGAGCATTGTCACCAAGGAAAGAAAACAAATACCATATTCAAATCAAAGTAATATTCCACAAAAAGACCACTAGAATTTGTGCATACTGATCTAGTTGGACCAACTAGAACAAAGGGTTTAAAAGGTGAGCAATACTTTATGTTATTGGTTGATGATTATACAAGAATGACTGCAGTTTGTTTTCTCAGGAAGAAATCAGAAGCATTTGAAGATTTCAAGGTATAAAAAGAAATGGTTGAAAATGAAATGGATTCAAAAATCAAATGTTTGAGATCATACAATGGAAGATATTTTACTTCAAACAAATTTATGGATTTCTGCAGCAAGCATGGTATAAAAGGAAATTCTCCGTCTCTAGGACACCTCAACAGAATGGAGTTGTTGAAACAAAGAAAAAGACGGTACAGTAAATGGCTCGAACAATTTTAATGGATTCTAAATTGACAAATGGATTTTGGACACATGCAGTGTATACATCAGTTCACATTCAAAACAGATTAATGCTCAGAAACAACAGTGAAAAAACTCCCTACGAGCTATGGAAAGGAAGACCATCAAATGTGAGGCACTTCAAAGTGTTTGGAAGAAAATGATACGTCAAAAGAGAATATGGAAGAATGGGAAAGTTTTACTATCGTGTGTACAAAGGTGTACTTGTTGGTTACTCAAGTACAAGGAACGCATACAAGTGTTACAATCTAAGGCTCAACAAAGTTGTGGAAAGCATCAATGTAACAATTGATGAAACAAGTGGATGAAAATTAAAGGGAGAAGAAAAGGAATCAGTGGAACAGGCTTACGAAGAAGAAGCAAAGGATGAAGAAGATGCAAAAGGGGAAGATGAAGAAGATCAGATAGAAGTAGAAGAGAAATTTCAACAAGTACCTCCAAAGACACTTAGCAAACGAGTACAGAAGAATCATCCTTTAGATTAGATTGTCAGGAAAAAAGATGCAGGAATTGAGACTAGAAGAAAAATTCGTTCACCAAAACAACTGCAACTAGCACTCTTATCTTTGATTGAACCAAACAGTTTTGAAGAATCCATCAAGGATGAATTATGGAAAAAGGCCATGAATGAAGAGTTGGATCAAATAGAGAAGAATGACACTTGGGAATTGGTTCCAAGACCAAGGTACATGAATGTGATTGGCACAAAGTGGGTCTTCATAAATAAATTGAATGAAGATGGACATGTTACCAGGAACAAAGCTAGATTGGTATGTAAATGATATGCACAGGTTGAAGGTATCGACTTTGAAGAGACGTTTTCCCCAATTGCTAGAATGGAAGCAATCTGATTGATCTTATCTTATGCATACTCCAAGAATATTAAAGTGTATCGGATGGGCGTGAAATCATCCTTTCTGAATGGGGAACTTGAAGAAGAAGTATACATTGAGCAACTAGAAGGATTTCAACTACTAGAGAATGACGATTACGTGTGCGGGTTGAAGAAGGCCTTGTATGGTCTAAAACATGCTCCCAGAGCATGGTAATCTAGACTGGATAGATATCTACAACAAGCAGGGTTCAGAAAAGGAAATGTAGACAACAATCTCTACATCAAGGTAACTCAAGATAGTATTTTATTAATTGAAGTTTATGTTGATGATATTATTTGTGGAAGTGATGATGATAGGTTAATCCATAAATTTGCAAAGGATATGTAGAATGAATTTGAAATGTCATTACTTGGAGAACTATCCTTCTTTCTGGGTCTTGAGATATGTTAAAGAAACCAAGGCATTTTTATTTCTCAAACTAAGTATATAAGATAAATGCTAAAGAGGTTCAGAATTGAAGATTGCAAACCAATTAACGCTCTTATGAAAACCGGTTGCAAGTTGAGAAAAGATGATGATTCAAAGTCTACATATCAAAGGCAGTATAGGTCAATGATTGGAAGGTTACTTTGTGTGACAACATCCAGACTAGATGTAATAGGTAGATGGATAGGTGGCACAATTTCAAGAAACACCAAAGGAATCACATGTTCTAGTAGTGAAGAGGATTTTCAGATATCGCAAGGGAACAAAAGAGTTTGGATTATGGTATCCAAAAGGAAAGGATCTATCACTTATTTCCTACACATATGCAGATTAGGCAGGTTACATTGATGACCAATGAAGCACCAATGGAGCGACATTCTACTTGGGTGAGTGTTTGGTATCTTGGCTAAGAAAGAAACAATCATCAATATCATTGTCTACAACCGAAGCAGAGTATATTGTAGCAACAACATGTTGTACATAGGTTCTATGGATGAAAAAAACTTTGACAGATATGCAGGTTGAGTATGATGAGCCCATTCCTATATATTGTGATAATACAAGAACTATCAATATTTCAAAGAGTCCAGTGATGCACTCCAAGATGAAGCACATTCCAATCAAGTATCACTTTCTACAGGAACATGTTGGGGAGAAGAAAATCAAAATTGAATATGTGGGAACAAAAGAACAAGTTGCAAATATATTCACAAAGCCACTTCCAAAGGAATCTTTTGAGTATCTTCGCCAGAGACTCAGAGTAGTTTCTACTCCAAAATGAATGATTTTGAATGCTTATCTTATATGTTTTATATTTACATGAGGAAGCACCATCAAGAGGACAGTTCAAGTTGGGGGAGCAGGTTTAGGAAGAGTTCAGTCAGGAGGAGCATCCCTAAGGACTGATCAGTTAGGGGGAGCAACCCTGGATGAGAATTTACCTTTTCCATTGATGTCAAAGGGGGAGAGATTCACCAAATGTGGGACATAGAGTTATATTCACCAGATGTAGGACATAGAGTTATATGCTTGGAGAGAGAACACAGAGACATGTTTCCAGGGGAAGTGATGGTCACGGGGAGAGAATAAGTGATATGAATCCAGTGTTGCATAAAAGTGTTTCCATCAATGCCAAAGGGGGATATTGTTGATTAATTGGGTTGGTTGTCATTGATTTCAACCCTTGAAGAAAGTCCAGTAGAAAATTACGGTAGCCCAACAATATGGTTAAGGGATATAATTTTGTTTGATGTATAATGGTATGAAGGTTAGTATATTTGAAGGTAAAACTATTCTATATGGATAGTACATGTCATTCCATTTCCGGTGATACGTGGAATGCAACATAACTCTTCACGGTTAGATATTTATAGCTTTGTCAAGTTGGAGAACCCTCATGAGTTATCTAGAAGGTCAAAGAAGTCAAATTATTCTAGAAGCTCCTAGAAGAAGCTGACTAGTCAAGTGAGTGAAACTAGGAGTTACTCATGAGTTAAGTTGTTGCAATAAGAAAATAATTAAAAATAAATTATTTTCAACTAGAAGTGGATAATTTACTATTTGTAGCAAAGTGGGTTAGAAGTGGGTTAGCCCTAAAAGAAGGAAATTGGGTTAAGTTGGTTAGAAGGTAAACCCTTGAGGAAGCTACATGGAAGTATAAATAAGAGAGAAAGGTTCTCTTATTAGAATCTATTGAGCACATTGAATATATATTATTGTGTAAGGTTTATTGCAGGTACTCATTGATGCATTTGAAGTTGCACAAGTCTGAGGTAGCACGAAGGGTTGACGATGAAAGTTTCATAGTTTTAGAAATATTGGAAAACCTTAGTTTATGAGATGTATGTGGGCTAACAGTATAATAGGGTGCGTACATACGCGGGATAAAAATATAATAGGGTGCGTACATACACGGGCTAAAAGTATAATAGGGCATGTACATGAGGGGAAAACCATAAAAATTTGAGAAGATGAAGATGCTAGGTCTCTAGTGTCTGAAAGAAAGCTCCCATGAAGGTCTAAAGTGATCAAGTACATCATATATATCTAATGGTTCAAAAGGTATGTCTTATTTCTATGAGTAGTTTGATTTTTTTTCTACATGAGAAATGGTTATAGGGGTTTGATCATTTTCTCTAGAGAGATTATTGGTTACATGAGACTTTCTGTATAAGTCATATCTATAGAAATACCATGCTAGTATAATCAATATTTATCATTGATACATCTTGTTAGTGTTGAGGCACATCTTGTATTTCTTGGCATATGGTTAATGGTTTTTTTGGTACAAGGTTGAGAGATTGTATTTGTGAAGTGGTTGATGTATTGATAGGCTGCATATCGGTAAGGGTTTGGTGTCTATCCGTGTGAGGGTTATTATATTTGTTCATGATTATACTTGTATGGCACATGACTAGAGATATATAGATACACTTGGTTAAGGGATATGTATGAGGATGTATTCATAGGGCATAGCTACAGGTTGGACACAATGACAAGTTGCAGGTTGAGTTGACAAGAGGTTGCAGAGTGTCTGAATTTCAACAAAAGTGAAAAACCCTAGCGTTCAGAAGGAATACACAGGCTGAAGTATAGACATGACGCGTACATATGTGGGCTGAAATATAGACATAGAGTGTACATACGTGTGCTGCGACACAAATAGGTCACATACCTATTGGGTTTTGATTAGTACATTATGAGTACATGTACAGGTTGGTTACAGGACAATGGCACAGGTTGTTTACATGTTGTTGGCTCATATTGTTACATGTTTACAACAATATATATCACATTGACAGTGTGACAATGGTTTCATCATCTTATTTATATTTCAAGGAAGCATGAAGGGGCAAGGATAGGTGGTTGTATCCACCTTTTGGTTGTAGACGAAGAAAATAGGGGGTTGTATCCTCCTTCTGGTTATAGCCAAAGAATTGGGGAGTTGGAGCTTCCCTCAGGTTTTAGCCTGAAAATATGGGGGGTTGGTGCCTCCTTCCAGTTGCATCTGGAGAACAAAGGAAGTTGGTGCTTCCAATAAATGTAATTCTTAAAGAGATATAATAAAAAACATTATGTGGTTTTCTCCCGCATTGGGTTTCCATGTAAAAATATTGGTGTATTGTGCATGTGTGTGATTGTTCATTGTTTATGGTTTATTTACTATGCACTTATTGGATGATAATGTTACATTGATCATAAAGATAACTAACACTTACATAATGTGGTAAAAATGATTAAATTTCTCTATTACTAATTCACCCCCCCTCTCAATAATCCAACATGTTAGTCTTTCCTACGTGGAAATTTGTTGATGTGGCTAATGATATGGAAGTGACATTGTGTAGACATGGCATCAGCCATTGGCCTCTTGGCCCACCGGGGACTTCTTCCATGCTTCCTATTATTACAACCCTTCAATCTGCATCGTTGATCTCAAAATTGAGTGATATCTCAACCATTGATATTTCTTCACTGCCTTAACTGTCGATTCGACCGTCGACCTTTTTCCCTTGCAACCAATTGCAACACATATCTGAACTGACTGACCCAACCATCGACCATCGATCATCGACGATTTTCATTGGCGGATGAAACACACTCTCAATTCAGTAGACTCAACCATCAGTCGTTCTTGTTGACTAATTAAAACACTTCTCCAATTTCGTTGACCCGACCATCGGTTGTCAGCCATTTCTTGGCTAATGTGGCATGACACGTGAATGTTGACGTGACATGACTCATAGACTCTAACATGGAATTTTTGCTGGCATGGCATTAAAAATGGATGTTGACATGGAGTGAGAAATCATCACCCTCTTTCCTTCATCCATTGTTGGTCATTTCCCTTGAACGACCCGAACACCTCACTGAATCGGTTGACACCTAATCGTCGACCCATCAACCATAAAAAATTTATCTTTCTCAATTGAAGCACTTCACAGAATCGGCCGACACCTGAACTTCAGACCATTGGCCATTTCCCTTGGATGACTCGAACATATCATTGAATCGGCTAACACCCAATCATCAACCATCGACAATTTATCTTGCTCAATCGAAACACTTTACCAATCTGGTCGACCTGACCATTAGTCATCAACCATCGACGATTTCCTTTAGCTAACTCCAACACTCAGAAAAAATTTCGACCAATATTCAATTAATCTAGGTTGTCTATTATCCATTCAAAAATGATCTTGGTCATTTATTTGATCCCTTGATCTGATCTCGATTGTCAATTCTTTCATTTTTTTCCAACTTCGAAAATAGATCATATATGTCAATCTCCCCCCTTTGTAAAACTATGAAAACTTTATAAGTTTTTCAATCTACAAAAACAAATTGAGGCCATTGATCTCGATATCTAATACAATATCAACCGTCGATTCATCAAACTCTGTCTAGTGCTACTACAACTATTAAAATATGAATTTTTACCATCCAGGTTGAATTTTAACTCTCCAACTTTGCATATTGACTCCATTAAACGTTTTAGACAATTCTGGATTATTTAAAACTTGAATATTCTCACGAATTTGGGGAATTTCTCTCTTTTTTTTTCCATTTTTCCCCAAATTTTCTTAGACCGAAGTCTGAAACAACGAATTTCCCAAATTCACACTCATCCTAACCCATACCAGTATGGTGTTTGAACCAATAGCTCTCATAACCACTCTGTAACGTACCCAACCACCAAAAGGTTGGCCACACTACTCAAATAATGAACTTCTTGAACCAATTTCGAATTCTGATAACAATTAATTAATAAATAAGTATGAAAGAAATACAATAACCACACTTGCAATAATAAAGATTCATGCTAGACTTGAAAAAATGCTTAATCATGCCATGCATAACAATAACCAACAAGCATGCACATTAAAATACATATCTCATAGATAATAATTAATACACAACATAAATAAATATACAAGCAAAGGAAACCATGACAAAGAGCACTTATCTTAAACAAAACCAACCACCAACTGGTTGCAAACCAAGTGTTTTCCAACCAACCTTAGACATTGTTGTTCCAAGTATCAATAGCAGGTCACCCCCTGGCCAAGGCTATGAATCCACAAGGATGGGTTCCATAGTGACACTTAGCTTCCAAACCAGTCATCACGTAAGCTCTCACATGTTTCTCCACACACACCAATTCAAAGTACACCATCTCTCTTATCTCCATCCTACACCACCCAAAGACAATGGACCCCCTTCACTTCCATGTAGTCCCTCACATTGTCTGCTTCTTTCCAAGGCTCCAATGCATATGGTCAAGAATCTCCATGTTGGGACTCTCGGGATTTGTAGCTATGAACAAAGTGTATCACATGCCAATGCATCTTAGACATACATGCACCAATTCATGGATGAAATACACCAATAATTATTACAACCAACAAAACAATGGCTTCTTTCCCCAAAAATTTGTTTCCATGTCCAAAAACAAGAACAATAAGGAATGGGGAATAATGAATGAGAAACAATGAAAGAAGAAGTGAACAATGAATGAAGAAGCCCCAAACAACCCAAAAGAGGGGTCTATATATTTACATGAAAATCAAGAACCACATGGCCTTCCCCCAAGAAGCTCATCTAACCACTTTTCCCAAAATAAAACTAATATGGGTAAATAAAATATAATATCAGGTTTATCTCCTTTAGCCCCCCCTCTCATGGAATAACAACCCCCTATAACTCTTGTCATTGTTCGTCTTGCAACCAACATGTATTTTATTATTTTCAATGTTCAAAGTATTACATTTCCTAGGCACTTTGACCTCTTTTAATTGTTCAAGCACTCCAACCTCTCATCAAATAAACAAAATTCATTATTAATATGGGGATTCAAAACTGGTGTATTACACATTTTTGGGAATAAAACAACAATTTTTGGGTAAAAACTTTGCGAGAACATATTTCATCCCCTTGAATCTATTCTACACATCGAGAGATTTCCAACAGTGCAAAAATCACCTCAATCGGAGTTCGTATGCAAAAGTTATACCTCCCACAAGTTGATCTATCTCGTTGACCACCATGGTACTAAGTGGATGTCATGTCAGCTCACATTACCCACGTGTGGGGATAGTCATGTGCATACTTTCTAGAATATTTGAGAAGGTCCAAAATCCTTACACTCATTGAGGGTTGAGGTATGCAAAAACCCTAACCTTAGATGACTATCAAACTATGTTAAAAACAAGGCCTCTAGGAGTAGAGAGGGTTCTATTCTCTTAGAATTGTAATTGTTCCATAGTTGAGAAAAGCATTTAGGAGTAGGGTTTGAGAGAACAATATAGGATGAGGAAGATTTTGTAGTATCCATTTAGGTCACATTGTCAAAGGCAACTCCATAGACGTGGGTGTCCCTTTCTTTTTAATTGCATTTCCATAACTGAAGAAAAGAGATAAGAGCATAGGCCTCACCTTCTAGATGATTTTTCTTCCATATCAAGTTTCCAAGGATACACATTGTGTTCATTTTTGTGGATGGTACGTTCATTTGCTTGTTCTTTCATTTTTTTATTTCAGTTACTTTCATAAATTTGAGCAATACTTTAGTGATAATAAATATGAGATCTAAGGAAATAAACTTGCATCATAAAATATTTCATAATAATACAAGATCTTATATGATGATATAGCAGTTTTCTTTAGGGTATTTGTGGAAAGTTGCAGGATCCATAAATTGGCTTAAGTAGGAAGTCGCAAAACCCTAGCCATGGAATATGAGTCCATTCATAACAACCGTTTGGATGTAACATAAGAAATATTTGCAAGGATGTAAGAGAAAGACATTGATATCTCTCACAACATGGCCCTCCTCATCGTGGCTTTGTTAAGAAATTTCAAACATTTTCATGAGGTTGTGGATCTAACTTAGAATTTGGATTGGATGAGAAACCGAGAGATAGTGAAGACCTAGAAAAGGAGTTGAAAAAAGAGCTTAAGAAAGAGAAATCAAGTTCCAGTATCATCACTCCTTCACAACCTCTATTTAAAATGGAATCAAAAGTGGACATCAATACCTACCAAGGTGATATTGATGTTGTTAAGTTTAATTGTTGGTTGCAATGGCTAGACGTGTATTTCAGTGTCCATGGACCATAATATAGATGAAGAGTAGAAAATTTAATTTGCATGACTGAAACTAGAGGTCCATGCACTAATCTAGTGGTAAATCCATATGAAGACACTTAGGATGGAGGGTGATCCACTAGTAACTAAGTGGGAGGTGTTCAAAAGCCTTAGCAAGTCCTAGTTTTACCCTATTAGGTATGCATATGACTAGTGGATCCATTATAATCACTTCAGGTAGAGGTAAGGGAAGAGTGTGCAAGAGTACACCATTGATTTCAAGAAGAAGAAAATTATGTTGGATATATCTCCCAAGAACCCAATTGTACTCCCCAATTATCTAAGGGGTCTACACAATTAATTGTGAAAGCAAGTGATTCTCTTCAAACCAAGGACAATTGATGAGGCTTGTGTGCAAGCATAGTACCTAGAGAACATGGGTCATAAGAAAGGAGAGTCAAGTGGTTATAAGCAGAAATACCACCAAGATGATTCTAAGGAGGGGAAGAAGAAGTGGAAAGGAAAATATAAGAAAATGACAACTACTACACTTCAATGAAAGGATCCAAACAACCATTGTTACTATTGCAATATTGATTGTCACACCAAAGATAAGTGTTGGAAGCTACAACCATGGTTGAATCCAAAGAATCATATGAAGGATGCTAAGAAAAAGAACCTTCTAGCCATGGATTCAAACAACATAGTAGAGAGAAGCTTGGATGTGGATGAAAATATTTTTTGCACATTGGTGCAAAAGGAGGTGAATTTGAGTAGCCTTCATCACAGGGAAGAGAAGGAGATGAAAATCTCTTCCATGTTGACATCATGGTCAAAAAGACCAAGGTAGATGATCTATTTGATTCTAGTTCATAGGCTAGCTTCTCATAGTAGCCGATATGGTTGGAAAGATTGGGTTGAAAGTTCATGATCATCTTATCACATATCCATTGGGATGGGTAAACAAGGATGGAAAGCTCAAGGTCATGAAACAATGTAAGATCAATTTTTCTATAAGTGAATTTCATGAAGTGGATTTAGATGTAGTACCCCTTGATGTGTGCGGTGTAGTGTTTGGAATCCCCTATATGCATATGAGGGATGTGATCTACATGAGGAGAGGAAACTAGTACTTCCTAGACAAGGATGGGAATCCTTTCATCATCAATGAATACAAAGGTAAATTGAAGATCTATTGGGTAAGTGCTAACCAAGCTAAAATGTTAATTAATTTTAGTAGAAAATGTGTATTTATTTTATTAAGAGAGAATCATCTAGGGTAGGAATTAGTAAGAGTAAGGGCATCCCTGGAGGGATGTACCAAAGAGAGGAAAAAATAGTTGGAGGAGTGTTCACAATAACGGTTCAATAATGAAAATTGCAAGATGAATCCACTCCTTTTACAAGTAAGATAATCTTCTCACGAAAGTCAACTTAGCTCCAAATAATGGTCAACTCAATTCCTAAACACAGATTGGTTCATTTTCTACACAAATCAGCTCTCGCATGTAGGTCCTTCGTTGTCTCAAGCCTAGTTTGACTAATGTTAAGTTGTTTACTATTTATTCCTTACACACACACACACACACACACGTATTCTTTCATGTTGGACATAAATATAATCTTTCTTATTATCTCTGACTTTGATTTTGGGGTCTTTTGTTTGGAATCTCTTTCCTTTAATTTTTCTTCTTTCATATATTTTCATAAAACCTTGTATACTATAGAATATTGGAATTTTAAATTCCAAATCCATAATTATAACAACACTAGAACATTTAAGAGGTATCTTCTTCAGGTTCTCCCTAAAAGTATAAGTTATTCAAGCCACCAAACGATTCTACTATAGGTAGATTGAAATTAGCTCATTGAATGAATTGAAAATTTTGAATACTAAAATATTCCCTTATCACCCTTACTTGGTCACCAATGATTTCTAAAACCTATGGAATGGCATCTAAAACCCCACTTGACATTCCAACATTAATATGCCATATATTTTTGTTGCATTTACTATTTGCACCAATTTTTTGAGGGGTATGACCAACCACATGTTGTTTGTTGTAGCTTCGGGAGGTATTCCACAAGAGGCCAAGGTGTTAGGCATATGGGAATCTTCGTTGGCACCAAATCAACCTTTTGTTTTAGTCAAATCAGCCCCAGAATGAGGGTAGGGACTCATGGGTAAGTTGATGGGATTTGTGGACTTGTGATGGGGTGTCACACCCACAAAGAGGAATAAAATATTCTAATTAATTGTTGAGTTTAGAGGGGGTGCCTAAACTCACTCATTGGAATTGTATATAAAGGAGAAAGGTCAATGTGAAATTTGCTCATATTGGAAGAATGGAGTTAGCATAATTGAGTTTGCACTTGTGTTAGGTGGCTTGATGTTTTCAACAAAGGGAAATTATGCATGGTGGAAAATGTAGCCTAGAGGAAGAAAAGTCGCAGGGAGTGAATTGTACATAGGTTTTCATACATGGGTTTTTTGTACTTATACGCTAGTTGCAGGAAGGAAAAGCGTGTATGTATGTGGGTTGCAAGTAGACGAATCACGTATGTATGCATGTTGTAGTGGGCACAATCACATATAGGCATGTTGCAGTGGAGAAGAGAGCGTATGTACGCGGGTTGTAGTAAGGAGAAACACTTACATAGTTTTTTGGGTAGGAGCATGTCCGTATAAGCTGACATGTGATGTCATCAGGTCATACAGGTGGTCTGTAGAAAATTTGTGGGCAGAGGAAGTTTCTAGTAAATTTTTGAGGTTTGGTTTTATGATTTGTATGGTTATTGGGGGACTAGGTTGTCCTCATATTTTGGTGATATTTGTATTAGCTGTGAGGACAAGGTTGTCCTCATATTTGGTGATATTGTACTGGTTGGGAGGGTTGGTTTTTCCCTCATGATTTCTAAAGTTAACAAGGTTACATAACTGGAATTTGTGTCTCAATGTTTTATTGTTCATCTGAGATCCTTTTTTCTTACACTGCATATAATTTCAGTCAATAATTTTTTATGTAAAATTGTTCAGTGATAACAGCTATGGTTTTACTGTTAGATCACTAAGAAGCAATTTTCAGATTTGAAAATTAGTCACATAGAGTTGCATGTGAAAAATGACATGGTATCAAATCTTGGGATTTGAAGAGAAGGGGATAATCTTGAGACACATTTGTTGACTACAACACTAGAGGAGTGTTGTTCTTGTTCTTGTTCTTGTTCCAGGTAAGTCAAGATGGTGAACAAGCTTGAGGAAAAGTTGGAAGGGGAAAAAAACTTATGGGCATAGAAGGCTAGAGTTCTTCTCTGTTGGAGGAGAATGACCTCAAAGAGTATGTTGAGGATGTGGTACCTAGCCCAACTGATCCAGTAGATTTGGATTCCACAAGAAGAGGTAAGTGAAGGCCAAGGGGGTGCTGCTAGAATCCGTGAAGGATCACTTGATTCCTCACATTGCTGAGAAGACATATTCCAAGGAGATGTATGATGCTTTGGTAGGTATATACTAGAATGGGAATGTTGGTAGAAAGTTTCATTTGAAGCACCAACTTCAAGTTGTCAAAATGTCCAGTGAGGACACAGTTATGAACAATATTATGAAGATTACACATATTCGAGATCAACTTATGGCCATTGGTGATAAGGTGGAGGATGGTGAGTTGGTGAATGTGGCATTGAGAGGTCTTCCCATGTCTTGGGAACCATTTGTGCGGGGTATCTATGCATGCGACAGGTTACCAGACTTTGATAGATTATGGATTGATTGTATTTAGAAGGAGATTCGGTTAGTATCCATGAATGATATGGAAGGTATGATGAAGAGTAGTAGTGATGAGAACCAGGCCCTTGTATCCCACACTAGGAAGGGCATAAGAGGTTCTCCAGGAAGAAGAGGTTCTCCTAGGGTAAGGGATTCTCCCAAGAGAGAAGCATCTCCAGAGCCAAGATGGAGGAAGGATCTTAGTAAGATCAAATGTTTTGAGTGCCATGAATTTGGTCATTATGCTTCATAGTGTCCACACCATAGAGGAAGAGGAAGAAGGAAATATGCATCAATAATAGAGGTTGATGAGGTTGTAGACAGGTTCCAAAGGGAGATCTTGTTGGTTTCCTCCTTTTCAACTACAGTCTCCACCAAGGGGACCTGGTTGGTGGATAGCGAAGAATATTTCCATATGACAAATGCTAGAGAGTTATTTGACATCTTCATAGAGACTGGATCAAAATTATGTGTGGATCTTGGTATGGGAACCAAGCATGCAGTATGAGGATCTAGTATGGTATCATTTAGACTTGAATCAAGATAGGTGTTGAGGGTGTCAAATGTGTTATGGGTGCCAGAAATTAGGATGGGTGTTCTCTCAGTCTCAGAAATTGAGAAGAAGGGGTACCATATATTGTTTCGATATGGACAAGTGTTGTTTGTGCCCAGATGATCTAGATTTAGATCAACATTGGTTCTTGGAGTTACGGAGGGAAACCTATATAGGCTAAGGGGAAAGCCTATGCATGTTGTGACTAACAGGAGAAGAGAGACAGATGAGGAGGAGAAGGTGGATCCACCATTGGTGAGGTAGGTGGCCCCACGAGTAACATAAGTTCATAGGGAGTGTTGGAGCCGCCCTTAATTTATTATAAACCTTCACAATTTTCAGTCTTCGATACTTGAATTCTAAAGATAGCCTTTTGACCTTTCCCCCTCGGGACTTTGAAAAAATCCTACAACCTTGCCAAATGGCCAACAATGTTTTTTCTCCCCTTAAAATAAATCCGCTTTCGTAATAATGATTTGATCTTTTTGCTTTATTTCGGGATCTCGCAAGTCGGATACTTTAATCTTTGAATTCACACGTCCCGAGTCACGAAACGGCGAACTCATGTTAAGTCTTCACTCTAGACAGTAATCAGGGTAAAGTATTAACTCAGTGATTAAACGTCGTCGGGGTTTCGCACCTCGGCGTTCGTCAAACCTAAATGTTCTTCCTTACAATCCCGAGAGCGCGAGGTACTTGTGAGTTAACCTTGACCTAAGAGCTTAGGCAAAAAAAAAGCTAAACATGGTTAAAATAGGTCTCGGCGTTTCGCCACTCGGTGATATCTTTTTGAAAATAATGGTGTCTAAAACTCCGACTCACGAAGCCGCGATGTAATTATAGCCTGGTTAATTAATCACCTAATCCAAGTTTTTCTTGATCCTAATTAATTTCATAAATATCGTTATCTCGCAGTTTCGTGACTCGGCTTACTAGTCTCCCAAATTTTTATCTTCGAAGTCCCGAGTCGCAATACAGCGAGTAAAACAATTATGAAACTAATCACGCCTTAAATCAATATTATCTTTAATCAAGCCAAAATTGGTCCTCGCAGTCTCGCGAGTTGAAAACTCAAAATGTTGAAAGGAAATCCACGATGCAGCGAAAGACGAGAAATTTTACAACGTTGCTAGGTTTGAATATTTTAAAATGAATCGAGGTATGTCACGTGCATCGAGGCTTGCACATTTCCCGAGGTAAATTTTTTCTTTCCATACTCTGACTGACTGTCAAACCGCCAAACATTTATAATATTAATGAAAAATTAGGGTAAATCTACGAATAAATAAGATTGGATTTTACGCAATCAATTCGTTTCTAATTGCGATTGGACAGACTTATTACGAAGAGTACAGAAGTTTCAAATATATACGGGAGTCTCATTTTATTATAATCAAAACATTTTTCATAAGCACGCAGAGCTCGTCATCTTCCGAGTGAACTAATTTCTGCATGTATACGCAGGTTTATTGCAGAAGAGTGAAAACGAAAGCTTCAGCTATGGCTCCGCGGAAAGCAGCAAAGGATAACGTCTAGGATGCAGGGCAAGGTTCAGATACTGTCTCCGACACTTCACCTCGGAGTGGCGGTTCGGTTCGTAACTGGTCGTTTGTTTCAGATATCCTGCAAACCGAGCTGGTAAATTATTCAGACTCAGATGACAATGAAAAGGACGATTTGAACACTAAATACAAGATTGTCATTCAATCTGGAATGCACACGGTGGCAACTAGACCACGGTTTCTCCCCTATTATGATATGATCCGATGGGCATTAGATCACATAGACTTACCCACCAGAACTATAATAAACGACCAACGGGTCACGGTCGAGACTTTTAGACCGGAGCACATCCAAACCATGTATAAGCTCCCGACAACATCTGAATACACATATGGTGCTAAATTCCTGGAGGGATTCAAACAAAAGAAGTGCATTGAATATGACAAAACAATGCTCGGGCTGATTAAAGATTGGGTTTCGCGCACCGCGAAGTTCAGAGCAAATGAGCATGGCGTATATTCTATATCCTCTTTGGAGCCACAGTACAAATATGTGGCCATGATGACCTGTTGGCTTTTTGGGAGAGAAGACACCTCGCATTTCTACATCGCGTGGGTGCCTCTCATATTCAGGGTTATAGAAGGTTGCTCATTTAATTGGGCAAAGATGCTCTCAGACAGTCTGGCCAACAGGGTCATAGAGTATCGGGAGCAAAAGGCAAATGGGAAACCATCCTCGTTTTACATGTCGGCCTATATCATGGACGCAATATGTTCCATGACGCCATTCCCTTTGATTAGTTGGGCTTGGAGTCCATCCCATGAAAAAACTGTACATGAGTATCATGACAAGCTTTGGGAGGATAAGGCGGACAAATTTATTTATGAAATTTTCAACTGGGTGATGGTGCCCCTGCACATCGCCATTTTTGGTCTTTCGCCACCTCGGATCTCAGATAGCAATGCTGCAAATATGAGTGGTATAGCAGACTGGTACATAGAAGTAGCGTTTTCCTTCTTCAGATTTTTTTGAGCTACTGTTCCCCTGCTTGCACTACAACTGTTCATCCCCGACAAGCTGGCTTGTCGCGAGATTGCCCGACAAACAGTGATTGGCGGGGTGAGTAAAGAGCTCAAAGCATCTGCGAAGAAGGTATGGACATTTTTCCCTGTTCGGCTAAATTCTTATTCCTTATTGGATTTCGGGCATGGTAAAGCTGAGGCTGCAGCCCTGGAAGACTTGAGTTTAGTCTCCATTGAATATAAAAAACATGATCCTTAGAAAATTGTAAGAAATCATTTAGCTAATTGTGGGATGAAGAGGTTTGAACACGAGTGTTCGCCCTCGGATGACATTTTCCGAGGGGCGAGATCTTATGGGGAAGTGCTAGTTCGGATCCGATCTTTAGCGCCCGAAGATATGGCCTCGATATTAAAATTTCAGGAAACCAGACGAAAGTGTCTTCCTGCGGTATTGCGAGGAGGGAGCCCGACCGCTTTTGAGATAGAGCCGAAAGATGACGAAGGCCCCAAAGAAACAACTTTCGGTTCCGGAAAAAGCCATAACGAGGGGGATCAAACGAATAAGCCCGAAGCAGAGACGCATAATCGAGACCCGCCAGAGACGCAGAATCCGGACCCGTCAGAGACCCAGAATACGGAAACTGAGACAAAGATTACTGAACCCCCGAAGAAGCAGGACTTATTCATCACACCAGGGAAAGCAACGAAACAGATCGGTGAGCCCATCGCTTCTATCACCCCCTTGCAGTCAACGTAAGGAAATATAGAAGAAGGATGGATTTTCGACGAGGAGCTGAGGCCGATCAGATCAGAAGAACTTCCTCCAAACGAGTTCTTCTTCAACAAAAAGAGAAAAGCGGTGGTGAAAAGGGAGTTCTACCAAGACGAAGGATCAACCGCTAAAAAATTCAAAGTTATGACAGAGGGAAAGAAGAAAAAGAATGAGGAATTCTCCATGGAGATCGCAGGAACGCTAGGAGCGTACGCATCGGCGAATCAATTCTCGGTCGGGATGTTAAAAAATCAACTTAAAAGAAAGAACCACCTGATCAAGACTCTTGAAGCCAGAGTAGCTTCGGCCGCAGAAAGCGCTAGGATTCAGGTGAGTGGGGAAATAGAACTGGCTTGACTAGCTGATAAAAAGGAAATAGAAGTCCTCAAAACCAAGTTGGAACAAGCGCATTCGGTGGTCCGAGATGGTCGGAATCAGGCAGGTCAGCAAAGGAATATGATCATAGAGCTGCAGGCTTAGTTAGAGGTCGCTGAAAGCAGGGTGGTCGACGCCGAGGGGTTTAAATCCCGAGTGATCGATATTCAGAGCAAGATATCTTCTGTACAACAGATTCTGCTAGACAAAGTGGGAGCGATTCGAGAAGATTGCCTGTTGATGCATCGGATTTCCAAGAATCTGACTGTCAGAGAAAGGAACGCAGAAGCTGCTCGGGTCGCCTTCCAAGAGGCGGTGATAGCTACTAACAACATATTTTTGGCAGGTTCTCCTGGACTCACCATCGCTGACCAAACTAGAGGTAACATTCTGTTAAAGGATTGGGAACATAATATTAGCTTAAGCAAGGAACATGTCCAAAAAGTGACAAATTCATTAGAAGAAGCCTTCAATGCTATAGATGGTGAGTTGTTAGGTATGGAGAGTGTAGGTGGCTTAGAAACGTTAAGGCAAATGAATGTGGATCAGATTTCCCTCGACCTAAAAGAGAAGAATGAGAGAGATTCGGCGGATATCTCAAAGATGGACAGGGTGGACATGGCTCAAGTTGACAAGCACTTAATTCAACCTAGCGCACAACTAAGTGCCCTTGACATCATTGATGCACAAATGGGGAATAAGCTGCCACAGTTAGCACAAGAATTTTATTTCGCCGAAGCCAACTGTCAAGCGGAACCTTCGCAGCTTGTGTCCCAGTTTGTGGATAAATGTATGATATGCACCGAATCCGCGCAAAGACAAGCACCTGGCACCATTTGAAATTAGAGTTGGAGAAAAGAGAGTGATTTCACTCTTTTCGGTTGTAACTGAATTTGTGAAACCGTTGAGTTTCTAAACTGATCTGCCAAGTTGTATAAATATACCACAAAAAGAAGAAGAAAAGGCTGGACCTTTTTGGTATCGATTGTAATAGAATTTTGCATTTGAAGAAGTTAATATACAAGCAATTTGGAGATTCTCTATTCCGTCCAGACTGTATTATCAAGTTTGCTTCTCTATATTTCATGTTTCACTTCATTCCATTTGTTCATAACTAATGTGCTTTGTTATAATTTAGTACGACCACTACCATAACAAAGGAATTCTGGTTTTCTGTATTTGTTTATTGTCTTTCCTCTGCACCAGCTATCAGCGGGTGTAAGACCAATTTGCGATTTCATAACTCTACGTTTATTCTTCGCTAATGTCAGTTATTTTATTACTAATTTCCTCCTCTGTTATATGCGAGTTTTCTCTTTGACAGGAATCTTGGACTATATGCAGCTGAATGTATCTCTCCCATATCACACTCTTTATTAAAATATAATACAGTTATGGGAAAGAGCCTTCAAATCGCATTTTTATTTTATTCCAAATAATGTAAGGTTCTCTTTACTTCGACCAAATCAAGACAACATTTAAACTTCATTTTCAAATCCTTTCCTAACCTCACTGTTCCTCTATGACTGTCCCTGTAGCGACACAACCTAATATCGAACCCGGACTATCTAATCAATCACATATCGCCTTAAATCTTTTTGACACAATCCTTAAGACTGCAAACAACCGGGAAGAACTTGAACGTTCATGGACAACCATTGAACAAGATATAAATAATCAGGAACAGTTGGAAGCTAGACGTCGCGAGCGTTGAAACCTTCCTTAGTTTCCTCACCGAAGGTGACATTACCCTTTTATCCATCTTTCACATACTTCTGGATGCCTTGACACTGTACGTTAAGCCTTAGTACAGACTCAGGAACAACATCTTTATGGCGCTGTTGCCGGGGAGCGAAGTTACGAAATATTTTCCCTGGGAAAACGAAATTTATTTCGTTGAAAGTGTTACTCCTTGATAGTGAACATTGAGTACACACCCTTTTAAGGCTTTTCAATCTTTCACTTGGTGACTCCACGAAAAAAATAAGCTGGCATTCGTTAGAAGGAATACCAGACAGAACCCGGATGGTAAACTGTTTACGCCTGTTAATAATCCCGAATTTTTTTTAAAGACTAAATGCCATTTAGAACCTTCTACTTCACGCAGTCCTCTGATTGATACCCTAGATCCGACGACAAACTGTTTCGAAGTTAGGAGTGAGATCCATCAAACTATCCCATCCCTACACAAGGGAAAAGATCCTTTTGAAAGTCCGTCGACAGTTGATATACCAGCTTTTCTTCGACTGAATTTCCCAGCCTCGCCTGTTTCACCACCAGAGACGATGGTTGCCGCCGAAGGAGGTGGTGGAGGTGCTCCTGGAGGTGGAGTGGGAGGTCAAGGCCATGTCCCTCCTCCCAGAGTATTCGCTAAAGTAGCAGCGAGGTACGCTCCCCTGGTATTACCCGTTCCCCTCCATGATTTGCCTGAAAACTACATCAAAAATCTTCCTAAGTTTACTGGGGAAGGAGATCTAACCGCGACCGAGCACATAAATTTCTTTGACCAATTTGCAGACATCTGTGGTATTGAGCACGAAGATGTCTATTCGAGACTTCTTGTCCAAACCTTTGAAGGACCGGTTCGAACTTGGTTTCGGAGCCTACCCGCAGCTTCTATCCTATCATATGATGCTTTGGAAGATGCTTTCCTAAGACAATGGGGAGAGTGAAAAGATCACTTATATTATCTTACCGAGTTTGGGTCCCTAAAGAAAAAGAACTCAGAAACAGTTATGGAATTTATTATGAGATTCAACAAACTGTATCATAAGATTCCAGCCGCAGTTAAACCCTCTGAACCTTCAGCCAAAGTAACCTTCGCGGGAGCTTTCGAGCCAGATTTCGCCCTACTTCTGCGTGAGAGAAGAGGAGCTACCCTGGATAGAATGCAAGACGATGCTGTCGAAATCAAATCTAATATGATGGCTTCGGGAAAATTAAAATCCAAAGTAGAAACAGTCAACCGCGAGAATAGACGCTATAGGGAACCAGTGGGTCCTTCGGGCTCAAATAGATACAATGATGACAGAGTAGATGATGTGGCCCGAGTAATTAAAGAAATGTCCAAAAAAATCTCTAGGATGGAGTTAGACCACTTTAAGGCTGATTCTTCAAACAAAAAAGACTTGAGGAGAAACCCAAATCCTCAAAATCAACAGAAACAAATTAAGAACGAAGATCAAAAAATACAAGCGCCATTAAAAAACGAAAATTTTATAGGCGCAAATGACTTCCAAGACTTCGGAGATTCGGAAGATGAAGTCACGAATTTCGGTGATGACTGTTCGCAGCCGTATCTCACTCGTGAAGATTATGAGAAATCTTTGAAAACCCCACAACCAGCTAATGAAGATAAAGAAGGTGATCACATTGATCCTTGTATATCTCAACCAGAAATAGAGATGATAATGGCCGAGTTTCAACCCAAATACAACCTAAGATCAAAAAATAAACCCACCTCAATGGATCAGCCTAAGAGAATCCTCCAAAGGGGTCAAGTTCATGAACCTCCTTCGGAAGAAACCTTGTTACCCAGCAACAAAACCAAGGTAGCAAAAATTCAAGGGTTCGAGGCGAAAAAAGTTGAAACTCAAATAAAAGAAGCCGAACCAGTAAATAAAGTTACATATTCAACTAAGAGCACGAGTGATAAGGCGGTTCAGACAAGTAAGTCGGAAAGAAAAAATTTGGAAATCCCAACCAAAGAAATGGAAAAGGTAAACACATCTTTTAGTCTTGAAAATGAGTTAAACAAGATTAAAATACTGATTCCTTTGGTAGAATTAGCAAAAAATCCCACTTACCGGAAACAAATTGCTAAAGCGATGGGTGTCTATGAGCTAGAAAGTCAGTCCGATGTTATCAACCTGGAAGATGACAGACCGAACATCACCTTTGGTCCTCATTTTGAAGGGTCCAAAGACAACATCGCTCCTTTTTATATGACTCTGAATATACATGATCAGTTGCTACATAACTGTATGTTAGACTTCAGGGCTTCTCATAATGTCATGCCCAAAATTATAATGGAGAAGCTGGGTCTTCAGATTACGAGACCTTATGGCAATCTGTATTCTTTCGATTCCAGGAAGGTTAAATGCATGGGAATGATAAAGGATCTGGTAGTTACCCTAGCGCAGGTCCCTGTTAAAAGTATCCTGATGGATGTGGTTATCGTCGATATCCCTCCTAAATACGGTATGATGTTGTCTAGGTCATGGGGGGCCAAGTTGGGAGGTTCCCTTCAGTTAGACATGTCTTACGCCACAATCCCTGTGTTCGGGGGTCAATTCACTCGTTTGTACAGAGAGACTAGATTAACGTACACGGTTAGTGATCCCCAAAACCCACACAACTTCCCAATTTACATCGCAAACCAAGATCTGGGAAACTGCATTTTGTCTTTTGATGATGGGATGGATGAATCAACAAAAGAAATCGACGTAAAGCAAGAAGATTTAATCCCCTTGACAAAAGAACTATGCAAAAATGGTGTATGGAAAATGTACTTCGATGGCGCTTCGTCTTCTGAAGGCGCTGGTGCTGGGGTACTTTTGGTAGCACCCGAAGGTAAGTTCATGGTTCCTTTCTCTTATTGTTTGCAGTGGGATATAGATTACACTAATAACATATGTGAGTATGAAGCGTTGATATTAGGATTAGAAGCTGCCAAGAAATTGAATATAAAGAACTTGGAGGTATACGGTGATGCAGAGTTGATAGTGAGACAAGTGAACCGACAGTACCTAGCTAAGCATCCCAGACTAAGAACCTACAGAAATTGTGCTTGGGATCTGATGGAAAACTTTTTCTCATCTGTAAAGGTCCATTTTATTCCTCGCACAAAAAATCTGCATGCTGACGCATTGGCGAAGGCAGCTTCAACCTTTTCTCCTCCCACGACCGTCAAGCTGAAATATCACATTGAAATCAGATACAAACCGTCTATACCAGACAATATCCGACACTGGCAGGTTTTCAAGGATGACGAACAAATCAAGAAATTTCTTACAGCAGTAGGGGAGTTCTCCGAAACTCACCCAGACCAAGAGAATCAAAATGACCTGGCGTGGATTATGCAAGAAGGGGAAGATCCTGAAGCCTTTCGAGAAAAAATAGCGGATCATCGGATGTTGGTCCTTAAAAACAACCAAATTCCGAAAGGCTTAATTCCATTAGAAAGACTTTTCGACCAAAATGACATACCTGGGAAATCCACTTTACAGCCCCAACCAGAGGAAGTGGAGGACTGCGATATAGGAACTGAGAAAGAACCCAGGATAGTAAAGATATCTAGGTTCCTCCCTCCCAAGGTAAAAGTCCAGTACAGAGACCTTCTCAGACAGTACAAAGACGTTTTCGCCTGGTCCTATGATGAGCTTAGAACATATGACACTTCCATAATTGAGCACAAGATACCTTTGAAGCCCGGGGTTAAGCCGTTCAGGAAAAAGATTAGGCAAATTAACTCCATTTTGTTGCCTGTGATCGAAAAGGAAGTTAAGAATATTTTAGATGCGAAAATAATCGTGCCTCTGAGGTACTCAGACTGGGTGGCAAATTTGGTCCCAGTCAGGAAAAGGAATGGAGAAATCAGGCTCTGTGTAGATTTCCGAAACTTGAATAAGTCTTCCCTTAAGGATAATTATTTGCTCCCCAAGATGGACCACGTCCTGGAAAAGGTAGTCGGAGAAAATCAAATGTCTATGGTAGATGGGTTCTATGGGTATAACCAAATCGACATGAACGAGCAAGACCGAGAAAAAACTGTTTTCACCACACCATGGGGTACATTCATGTATGATAAAATGTCGTTCGGTTTGATGAATGCAGGTGCCACATTCCAGCGTGCTATGGACATTGCCTTCATGGGAGAAAGAGACAAGTTCGTGGTCATCTACCTCGACGATTTGACGGTTTTCTCTAAAACTGATGAAGAACATTTGGTCCACCTAAAGCAGACTTTCGAAAAATGCCGCAGGTATGGTCTGTCCTTGAACCCAAAAAAATCACATTTCGCTATGCGGGAAGGTAAGCTTCTGGGACATATTGTATCTAAATATGGGATCAGGATTGATCCTAAGAGGATTGAAGCAATAGAAACTATAAACATCCCAGAAACGTAAAAGAGATTCAATCCTTCTTAGGTACAATAAATTTTTTACGAAGGTTTATCCCCAATTTTGCTGAGATTGTCAAATTGATCACAGGAATGTTGAAGAAAGATAGCAGAGTAAATTGGATAGCCGAGGCTAAAGCATCGTTCGCGCATATTAAGAAATTCATCAGTGAGGCGCCCGTGTTAGTAAGCCCAGATTACATGAAAGACTTTCTTATCTTCTCGTTTGCTTCTGAACATACCATCGCTGCAGTGCTCCTGCAAAAAGATGACGAAGGATTCGAACGACCGATCGCGTTTTTCAGCAAGAGTCTTAGAGACGCCGAACTAAAGTATGACATCATTGAAAAGCAGGCGTACGCAATGGTGAAAGTGCTAAAAGCATTCAGAACGTATGTCCTGCATTCGAAAATCATCGCGTACGTGCTGACTAGTGTTGTAAAAGATATCTTGGTACAGCCAGATAGTGACGGAAAACGAGGGCGCTGGCTCGCTAAAATACAAGAATTCGATCTGGAAGTCAAGCCGACTAAGTTGATAAAAGGGTAGGGTCTGGCCAAACTCTTGGCTGAGTCGAACCTTAGAGCCCTTGATATTAATTGCCTCGAAGAAGAAGGAGATACACACCTGCACGGACAAGATGACCAGACGGATCCAAGAAATATAGAGGAAAAGTTCATATCGTCGGGCTGGTACAAAGACGTCGTGTTCTACTTGTCGAACCTGAAGTGCCCAGATAGACTATCACTAGCCAAATGCAGAACTTTAAAACTTCATGCTGTAAAATATTGCATCGTTGAAAACCAGCTATATTGGAAGGATCCACTTGGGTTCCTACTAGTCTGTTTGGTTGAGTCAGAAACTCCACGGGTTATAGAGGAATTTCATGAAGGAGTCTGTGGAGGACATCACACCTGGAGAGCCACAACATATAAGATCTTGAGGGCTGGATACTATTGGCCGAAACTATTTTCGGACGTCAATGCCAAAGTGCGTGCCTGCAACCCGTGTCAGATATTCGCTGGTAAACAGAAACTCCCTGCACTACCACTCATTCCAGTCAAAACTGAAGCTCCATTTCAACAATGGGGTCTAGACTTTATAGGGGAAATTAATCCCCACTCCAGTGCTCAACATAAATGGATCCTAACAACTACGGATTATTTTACTAAGTGGGTGGAATCCATTCCAACCAAAAGGGCAACAGACTCAGTGGTAATCGACTTTTTGGAGGACAACATCTTGTCAAGATTTGGGTGTCCCCGAAATATTGTCACTGACAACGCCCAGGACTTTAAATCCATGGCCATGATCAGCTTCTGTCAGAAGTACAATATCGTTCTCTTCCATTCCACTGCTTATTACCCTCAGGGGAATGGGTTGGCCGAATCATCCAACAAGAGCCTGGTAAACATAATCAAGAAGGTACTGGATGAAAATAAAAAGTTCTGGCATGTATACTTGAAGTACGCGTTGTGGGCGAACCGCATCAGCACTAAAAGGTCTATCGGCATGTCGCCGTTTCAAATGGTCTATGGCACAGATGTTGTTCTACCTATAAACCTAGCGTTACCAGTAATGAATTTATGGCAGTATCAACATGAAGAACCAAATCATGTGACCAGGAGAATAAATCAACTGATTGAGGTTCAACAACATAGAGTGGAGGTTGATGAGAAAATGCAGAAGTACCAAGATGATATGAAAGCATTGTTTGACCTCAAAGCAAAAGACAGAGAATTCTTCCCAGGTGACTTAGTATTAAGATGGGATGCGAGAAGAGAAGAAGCCGCCAAGCATGGCAAGTTCGACCACCTTTGGTATGGACCATTCAGGGTCTCGGCTACAGAAGGGAAAAATTCTTTTCTCCTTGAAAATATAGACGAAGAATTCCTCAGTGCCTCTGTCAATGGACGCTATCTGAAGCACTATATGACATAGCAGTT
>ML789721.1:187447-210687 GCA_009831015.1 Picea engelmannii | reverse complement strand
TTTTAAAAAAAAAAAAAAAAAAAAAAAAAAAAATTGTAAATAAATAAAATTCACGTTTTGTGCATACCGATATTTTCATTTGAATATTTACTTTTCATTTTTGGATTTTTGTCCTTAAACTCTTGACACATTTCTAATAAGATTAGTATTGTCTTTTTACAGGATTCCACTTGCCGATGAAATTAACGGGAAAAGTAATTTGCAGGTCAGTGTCAGAAATAGAGTGGCATTAAAACAGGTAATACCTAAAATATTTTCATGGTGCTCCCAGAAAATGAAAAGAAAAGATAAGGGTGAGCTTTCGAAAAACGCAGGTTATAAAAGACTGTTTCAAGAAAACCAAGGTAACGTTTTTCAAATTGCAGTATGGGCTAAAATGTTAAATAGCACGGAGGGTTGTTGTTTAGATAATCTTTGAGTTGAAGTGATTTGAATGAATACACTAAATCTGAAAACAACAAGTCAGAATATATGTCCCTAAAGATACTCATAAAAGAAAGTCTTGGACTGCTTTGACCTTTTGTGTTTTCAATCGCTAAACCGCTGCCTTATATCCTGTCTTCCATCCTGTCCATCTATGGGTCTAAACTCTAGCAAATCAATATCTTTTCGAGTCATTGCAAAGGGGTAAAAGTATTTCGTTTTAAGTCTCAGATGTTTCGAAACAGATCTTGATAGGGAAGCTGGTCTTCACAACTACTTGATTTCCTGCTAAACAAACAAACATTTGGAGCGATCTTAACTTTCCTAGGTTTTTTAACAGCGTCAGAAGAATCAAAGCTTGCTCAAATGGGATGCCCTTTAAAAAAATATAATCCCATTTTTCCCTAAGAATGAGGGTATTGTGAAGGTCAAGGGAAGTTTGGTACCAAGTAATCAAAATGAGTTGACAGACCTCTGATGCAAAATATTACACAGATATCAGCCCTGATATAAACTGATTGCTCCCATCTTCGTGCTTTAAAAGTTAATTATAAGACAGGTGGTGAAAGGAAATTCAGAAATGATTGCCCCCACCCAGTCCAGGGAGACGATGAAAGGAAATTCAGAAATGATTTCCCTCGTCTCAGCGTTTAAACGCATAAAAATTTTCCGAAGTGGTGAAAAGAAATTCAGTGAAAAAGGGTCAGACAACTTCACCGGGGTACTAAACAGGCTCGCTAGCAGTGAAGCAATGTCTGAGATATCTGCAAGGCTGTCATACATGAACATCAATCTGCTCTGGTAACCAATGCTTTCTAAAAACCTAATCAACATCCCAATTTCAAACGAGACTTCCCATTTTAAAAGATATATTTTAATCCATTTGATGCAGGCCGAGAGACTCAAGAACTGTTGAATCCTCTAGGGTTGTTTCAACTGTCCTGAAACTTACCAAAAGTAGTAGTGAGAAAAGGAAAATTGTGAAAGAGATTACAGCCATGTTTGGAAAGAGTATCTGAGTTCGAAAAAACTTCTCGAGGTAAAAAACGAAGTCTTTTCCCCCTTCAATCCTTTTTTCCTTGGTTTTTCCGCAGGTTTGAGCTTCTGACTCCATTTACCCAATATTGGCACCTGGTCTACTGTTCTTCCTGCCTCACAGGGAGGCGTGATCCCTAGTTGGAGCCTATGTTGGAGCTGCCCTTAATTTATTATAACCCTTCACAATTTTTAGTCTTCGATACTTGAATTCTAAAGCTAGCCTTTTGACCTTTCCCCCTCGGGACTTTGAAAAAATCCTACAACCTTGCCAAATGGCCAGCAATGTTTTTTCTCCCCTTAAAATAAATCCGCTTTCGTAATAACGATTTGATCTTTTTTCTTTATTTCGGGATCTCGCAAGTCGGATACTTTAATCTTTGAATTCACACGTCCCGAGTCACGAAACAGCGAACTCATGTTAAGTCTTCACTCTAGACAGTAATCAGGGTAAAGTTTTAACTCAGTGATTAAACGTCGTCGGGGTTTCACACCTCGGCGTTCGTCAAACCTAAATGTTCTTCCTTACAGTCCCGAGAGCGCGAGGTACTTGTGAGTTAACCCTGACCTAAGAGCTTAGGCAAAAAAAAAGCTAACCATGGTTAAAATGGGTCTCGGCGTTTCGCCACTCGGTGATATATTTTTGAAAATAATGGTGTCTAAAACTCCGACTCACGAAGCCATGATGTAATTATAGCCTGGTTAATTAATCACCTAATCCAAGTTTTTCTTGATCCTAATTAATTTCATAAATATCGCTATCTCGCAGTTTCGTGACTCGGCTTACTAGTCTCCCAAATTTTTATCTTCGAAGTCCCGAGTCGCGATACAGCGAGTAAAACAATTATGAAATTAATCACGACTTAAATCAAGATTATCTTTAATCAAGCCAAAATCGGTCCTCACAGTCTCGCGAGTTGAAAACTCAAAATGTTGAAAGGAAATCCACGATGCAGCGAAAGACGAGAAATTTTACAACGTTGCTAGGTTTGAATATTTTAAAATGAATCGAGGTATGTCACGCGCATCGAGGCTTGCACATTTTCTGAGGTAACTTTTTGCTTTCCATACTCCGACTGACTATCAAACCGCCAAACATTTATGATATTAATGAAAAATTAGGGTAAATCTACGAATAAATAAGATCGTATTTTACGCAATCAATTCGTTTCTAATTGCGATTGGACAGACTTATTACGAAGAGTACAAAATTTTCGAATATATACGGGAGTCTCATTTTATTATAATCAAAACATTTTTCATAAGCACGTAGAGCTCATCATCTTCCGAGTGAACTAATTTATGCATGTATACGCAGGTTTATTGCAGAAGAGAGAAAACGCAAGCTTCAGCTATGGCTCTGCAGAAAGCAGCAAAGGCCAACGTCGAGGATGCAGGGCAAGGTTCAGATACTGTCTCCAACACTTCACCTCGGAGTGGCGGTTCGGTTCGTAACTGGTCGTTTGTTTCAGATATCCTGCAAACCGAGATGGTAAATTATTCAGACTCAGACGACAATGAAAAGGACGATTTGAACACTAAATACAAGATTGTCGTTCAATTTGGAATGCACAAGGTGGAAACTAGACCACGGTTGCTCCCCTATTATGATATGATCCGATGGGCATTGGATCACATAGACTTACCCACCCGAACTATAATAAACGACCAACGGGTCACGGTCGGGACTTTTAGACTGGAGCACATCCAAACCATGTATAAGCTCCTGACAACATCTGAATACACGTATGGTGCTGAATTCCTGGAGGGATTCAAACAGAAGGAGTGCATTGAATATGAAAAAACAATGCTCGGGCTGATTAAAGATTGGTTTTCGTGCACCGTGAAGTTCAGAGCAAATGAGCATGGCGTATATTCTATATCCTCTTTGGAGCCACAGTACAAATATGTGGCCATGATGACCTGTCGGCTTTTTGGGAGAGGAGACACCTCACATTTCTACATCGCGTGGGTGCCTCTCATATTCAGGGTTGCAGAAGGTTGCTCATTTAATTGGGCAAATATGCTCTCAGACAGTCTGGCCAACAGGGTCATAGAGTATCAGGAGCAAAAGGCAAACGAGAAACCATCCTCGTTTTACATGTCGGCCTATATCATGGAGGCGATATGTTCCATGACGCCATTCCCTTTGATGAGTTGGGCTTGGAGTCCATCCCATGAAAAAAATGTACATGAGTATCACGACAAGCTTTGGGAGGATAAGGTGGACAAATTTATTTATGAAATTTTCAACTGGGTGATGGTGCCCCTGCACATCGCCATTTTTCGTCTTTCGCCACCTCGGATCTCAGATAGCATTGCTGCAAATCTGAGTGGTATAGCAGATTGGTACGTAGAAGTAGAGTTTTCCTACTTCAGAGTTTTCGGAGCTGTTGTTCCCCCGCTTGCACTACCACTGTTCATCCCTGACAAGCTGGCTTGTCGCGAGATTGCCCGACAAACAGTGATTGGCGGGGTGAGTAAAGAGCTCAAATCATCTGCGAAGAAGGTATGGTCGTTTTTCCCTATTCGACTAAATTATTATTCCTTATTGGATTTCGGGCATGCTAAAGCTGAGGCTGCAGCCCTGGAAGACTTGAGTTTAGTCTCCATTGAATATAAAAAGCACGATCCTCAGAAAATTGTAAGCAATCATTTAGCTAATTGTGGGCTGAAGAGGTTTGAACACGAGTGTTTGCCCTCGGATGACATTTTCCGAGGGGCGAGATCTTATGGGGAAGTGCTAGTTCGGATCCGATCTTTAGCGCCCGAAGATATGGCCTCGGTATTAAAATTTCAGGAAACCAGACGAAAGTGTCTTCCTGCGGTATTGCGAGGAGGGAGCCTGACCGCTTCTGAGACAGAGCCGAAAGATGACGAAGGCCCCAAAGAAACAACTTCCCGTTCCGGAAAAATCCATAACGAGGGGGATCAAATGAATAAGCCCGAAGCAGAGACGCAGAATCCACACCCGCCAGAGACGCAAAATCTGGACCCGTCAGAGACCCAGAATACGGAAACTGAGACAAAGACTACTGAACCCCCGAAGAAGCAGGACTCAGTCATCACACCAGGGAAAGCAGCGAAACAGATCGGTGAGCCCATCGGTTTTGTCACCCCCTTGCAGTTAACGCAAGGAAATATAGAAGAAGGATGGATTTTCGACGAGGAGCTGAGGCCGATCAGAGCAGAAGAACTTCCTCCAAACGAGTTCTTCTTCGACAAAAAGAGAAAAGCGGTGGTGAAAAGGGAGTTCTACCAAGATGAAGGATCAACCGCTAAAAAATTCAAAGTTATGACAGAGGGAAAGAACAAAAAGAATGAGGAATTCGCCACGGAGATCGCAGGAACGCTAGGAGCGTACGCATCGGCGAATCAATTCTCGGTCGGGATGTTAAAAAATCAGCTTAAAAGAAAGAACCGCCTGATCAAGACTCTTGAAGCTAGAGTAGTTTCGGCCGCAGAAAGCGCTAGGAGTCAGGTGAGTGGGGAAATAGAACTGGCTCGACTAGCTGATAAAAAGGAAATAGAAGTCCTCAAAACCAAGTTGGAACAAGCGCATTCGGTGGTCCGAGATGGTCGGAATCAGGCGGGTCAACAAAGGAATATGATCATAGAGCTGCAGGCTTAGTTAGAGGTCGCTGAAAGCAGGGTGGTCGACGCCGAGGGGTTTAAATCCCGAGCGATCGATATTCAAAGCAAGATATCTTCTGTACAACAGAGTCTGCTAGACAAAGTGGGAGCGATTCGAGAAGATTGCTTGTTGATGCATCAGATTTCCGAGAATCTGACTGTCAGAGAAAGGAACGCAGAAGCTGCTTGGGTCGCCTTCCAAGAGGCGGTGATAGCTACTAACAATAGATTTTCGGTAGGTTCTCCCGGACTCACCATCGCTGAACAAACTAGAGGTAACATTTTGTTAAAGGATTGGGAACATAATATTAGCTTAAGCAAGGAACAGGTCCAAAAAGTGACAAATTCATTAGAAGAAGCCTTCAATGCTATAGATGGTGAGTTGTTAGGTATGGAGAGTGGAGGTGGCTCAGAAACGTTAAGGCAAATGAATGTGGATCAGATTTCCCTCGACATGAAAGAGAAGAATGAGAGAGATTCGGCGGATATCTCAAAGATGGACAGGTTGGACATGGCTCAAGTTGACAAGCACTTAATTCAACCTAGCGCACAATTAAGTGCCCTTGACATCGTTGATGCACAAATGGGGAATAAGCTGCCACAGTTAGCACGAGAATGCTATTTCGCCAAAGCCAGCTGTCAAGCGGAACCTTCGCAGCTTGTGTCCCAGTTTGTGGACAAATGTATCATATGCACCGAATCCACGCAAAGACAAGCACCTGGCGCCATTTGAAATTAGAGTTGGAGAAAAGAGAGTGATTTCGCTCTTTTCAGTTGTAACTGAATTTGTGAAACCGTTGAGTTTCTAAACTGATCTGCCAAGTTGTATAAATATACCACAAAAAGAAGAAGAAAAGGCTGGACCTTTTTGGTATCGATTGTAATAGAATTTTGCATTTGAAGAAGTTAATATACAAGAAATTTGGAGATTCTCGATTCCGTCCAGACTGTATTATCAAGTTTTCTTCTCTGTATTTCATGTTTCACTTCATTCCATTTGTTCATTCCATTTGTTCATAACTGATGTGCTTTGTTATAATTTAGTACGACCACTACCATAACAAAGGAATTCTGGTTTTCTGTATTTGTTTATTGTCTTTCCTCTGCACCGGCTATCAGCGGGTGTAAGACCAATTTGCGATTTCAGAACTCTACGTTTATTCTTCGCTAATGTCAGTTATTTTCTTACTAATTTCCTCCTCTGTTATATGCGAGTTTTCTCTTTGACAGGAATCTTGCACTATATGCAGCTGAATGTATCTCTCACATCTCACACTCTTTATTAAAATATAATACAGTTACGGGAAAGAGCCTTCAAATCACATTTTTATTTTATTCCAAATAACGTAAGGTTCTCTTTACTTCGACCAAATCAAGACAACATTTAAACTTCATTGTCAAATCCTTTCCTAACCTCACTGTTCCTCTATGACTGTCCCTGTAGAGACACAACCTAATATCGAACCCGGACTATCTAATCAAACACATATCGCCTTAAATCTTTTTGACACAATCCTTAAAACTGCAAACAACCGGGAAGAACTTGAACGTTCATGGGCAGCCATTGAACAAGATATAAATAATCAGGAACAATTGGAAGCTAGACGTCGCGAACGTAGAAACCTTCCTTAGTTTCCTCACCGAAGATGACATTACCCTTTTATCCATCTTTCACATACTTTCGGATGCCTTGACACTGTACGTTAAGCCTTAGTACAGGCTCAGGAACAACAGGGAGTAGGTAGCTCCACGAGTGGTGAGGTAGGTGGCCCCACCAATAGTGTCGACTTAGAGGGAGCCATAGTTTAGTGGGATTCATCCCTCATGATCTAGTAGGGAGAAGAAGCCTCCCAGGATAGTTCAGAGGAGATTATACTTCAAAGGAGGTCAACAGGTTCATAGGGAGAAGGTGGCTATGGAGATTGTACAGACTCAGAGGGATTTAGGCTTCAGAGGGAGCATGCAGACTCAAAGAGAGTCTGATCTCAGAGAGAGTAATTTGGCTCATAGGGAGATTCAACCATTCAAAGGGAGTCCCCCTTTAGGTTTAGGTGGGAGAGAGACATATTCCAGGACTAACATGTAGATATCATGGGTTGAGGAGGCCAAACAAGATGTTTAGAGGAAGGAGGATTCTAGAATTTATGTGCCCTCCATGGATGATTCGGTTGTTTTAAAAGGTTTTGTTACAATGATAGAATAGGCAGACAGTTAGGAAGACATGAGAGGAGGATTTGCTTCGATCACATAGAGAGCAACCAATGAGGCAGATTGAACAACAGGAATTGCTTTAGTGACCGAGGATGCAACCAATCAAGAGGACTAGAGAGAAGGAATTGTTTCAGTGACAGCGGGAGAAACCAGTTAGGAGGATTGGAGTGCAGTTGTGGTAGATGAGACAAAGTAAATCCCAGAGTGGGAGACAATGGTACATCCAAATGATGATGGATGGGATACCTCCCTTGCTAAGAGAGAGTGTTGTTTGTTGTAGCTTCGGGAGGTATTCCCACAAGAGGCCAAGGTGTCAGGCATGTGGGAATCTTCGTTGGAACTAGATCATCCTTTTGTTTCAGTCAAATCAGCCCTAAAATAAATCTAGGGTCTCATGGGGAAGTTGATGGGCTTTGTGGGCTTGTGATGGGGTGTCACACCCACAAAGAGGAATAAAATATTCTAATTAATTGTTGAGTTTAGTAGAGGTTCCTAAACTCACTCATTGGACTTGTATATAAAGGAGAAAGGTCATTGTGAAATTTGTTCATATTGGAAGAATGGAGTTAGCATAAGTGAGTCTGCACTTGTGCTAGGTGGCTTGGTGTTTTCAGCAAAGGGAAATTTTGCATGGTGGCAAGTCTGGCCTAGAGGAAGAAAATTTGTGAGGAAGAAAATTCACAGGAAGTGAATTGTACGGAGGTTTCCGTACAAGGGTTTTATGTAATTTTATGCGAGTTGCATGAAGGAAAAGCACGTATGTATGCGGGTTATAAGAGGATGAATCATGTATGTACGTAGGTTTCAATGGGAACAATCGTGTATACATGGGTTGCAGTGGAGCAGAGCGCATATGTATGTGGGTTGAAGTAAGGAGAATCATGTACATATTTTTCTGTGCAGGAGCAGGTCCGTACAAGCTGACAGGTGACGTCATCAGGTCATACGGGTGGTCTGCAATAGATTTGTGGGAAGAGAAAGTTTCCAGTAAATTGCTGAGTTTTGGTTTTTTGATTTCTATGGTTATTGGAGGACAAGGTTTTCCTTACATTTTGTTGATATTTGTTTTGGCTGAGAGGAAAAGGATGTCCTCGGATTTGGCAATATTTTACTAGTTAGGAGGGTTGTTTTTTCGCTTAGAATTTATGAAGTTAACAAGGTTACATAACTGAAATTTGTGTATCATATCTATTGATGGTTCATCTCTGATCCTTTGTGTTTTTGTTGCATATAATTTCGGTCAATAATTTTCAATGTAAAATTGTTCAATAATAACAACTAGGGTTTTACTGTTAGATCACTAGGAAGTAATTTTCATATCTGAAGATTAGTTGCATAGAGTTGCATGTGAAAATTGACACCACCATGACATAATATCAAATTTTTCACCTTCAACATAACTCCGTGGTGTGCCAATTCATATGTCAATTAATAAATAGGCTTGAAAAGTGAACTTCTTTCCATTGTTCATTGCAGGAAGGATGACTCTTTCCAAACTCCTAAAAATCCCAAAAATATGAACTAGATCCACTTCTGACATACTAAAAGGCGAGCACTTTATGAGTGATATATGATTTCTTCTCTTCCTTTGGTTGTTGCATCTCTTAGGGCTAGTGCATTCATAGTGAGAATACAAATAGGACCAGGTGATTATTTTAATAAAATCCTTTGAGCTTGTAGCTACTAGCACACAAATGATTTAAAAAAGGCATATATAAATCCTAATCTGACTTATGTTTTGAGAGATAAATGGTTGATCAATTCTTAATCAAAATCTCAGTTGTCTTTCTGTCTAAAATATGCTATTACAGATATTATATAGTATTGGAATCATACGGGTTATACATGTGGAAAATATCCACCTTATAAATGTGCCTAGTATATTCTAAAACAAGTCGGCATTTTCTTAGGAATTAGGCCCTCTTTCTATTGAAAATGAACTCAAAAAGCGTACTTACTATTCTGTTGAATGACTCTAAAATTTCTCATCATCATCTGTGTTTGAATTAATTTGATTTAGGACTAAATGATGTGCTTGGTCTAAAAATGTAGACATGGACCTTCATGAAGTAACATTGGTGACCTACAATGTTTGTCTTCTTGGGCAGTGCTATCCTACTGTCAGAAAAATGTTGGCGCCTTCTTTGCAATAGATGAACCATGAGAGAAACACTCTTTAAATCATATCATATCCAAGCCATGAGGCTCTACATGTTGCCCCAAAAAAGTACCAACAATGTTGTCCCAATATGGAATTTAACTGATGATTAAGTGTTGAAATCAGTAAAGAAGGAGCACCAAAAATACCCAGAAAAGTAGTGCTAAAGTTGATAAGTTGTGCTAAATTTGATAGAAGTAGGATCTTCATAAATGATAAATCCACCAATAGGAAGAGTTCATAATCATTTTGAAACAAAAACAAAGGTAGTACTTGAAATACAGATCTAAAACATACATCCCTGCTTAATCTTCCACCAAAGTCATCTTTAGATCTAAACTGTTGGAAATAATATCTCAAAAGTGCACATGCATTTTAAGGAGTAACAATTACAATAAAGAAAACAAACAATATGTTATAATATTCCCAGGTTTGCATCCCATTCCAATTGGAGCTGGCCTTAATATGGCAAATTACTTTCCTTCAACTCTCCACCTACAAAGTGGTTATTCTTGTTTAAATAGTTTTGGTAAGGAATATTTGGTATGCCTATAAAAAACATGGACTAATTTAAGGACTCAAGTCAAATATCCCACAACCTCCTTAAAAGAAGGTTTCTATGTAATGAAGGCCTCGAAGTCCAAGTCATGTAAATAAACGCACTTCTCATAGGACAAGGAAAATATCATGATACCATGTGT
Organism: Picea engelmannii; assembly: GCA_009831015.1. Taxonomy (NCBI): domain Eukaryota; kingdom Viridiplantae; phylum Streptophyta; class Pinopsida; order Pinales; family Pinaceae; genus Picea; species Picea engelmannii. The sequence continues at coordinate 200,526 of ML789721.1, read as the reverse complement.
TGCAACATAGGTTAAAATTCTAGATAAAAAATGATTTTTTTTATTAGAATAGACATTTTTTAGTCTTTCCACATTTTGATCATTCAACATTATATTTATGATTATTTGGACTTGCTCAAAATGGTTTCATGTTTTTGGTTGCTTGAATTTGAGTTATCATGATGATTTGGCGTTTTCGTCAAGGTTCAGGCTTCAGTGCATTAACGAAATCAATAACCAGTTTGGCAAATTGAAATAATTCATTTAAAATTCATATTTTGATATCAATGATCTGCGTCTTAAAAAGTTATATATTAAAGTTTGGAGACGAATGGATAATTTTTCAATTTGAGCAAAACTTCAATTTTTCTAAAGTGCTTACTTTCATGTAATAAATAATATTTTGTATTGTTTTTCTCATCCTGAATTTATTGCAACCAAGTGACCAAAACCTTTATATAATTGATATAACAATAAATTTTTATTGAATTCTAGTTCATGTCATTTTGACATGCAAGTCTGATAGGCTGCGAGCTCTGTTTTATTGCCAAGTAAAATCTTGATGAAGGAAAGATGAACCAAGTGGTTATCAAATATGATCAATAATCATGAAGTCTTTCTTATGCCAAATTTGGCATTCTTTATCCTTTCATGGGTCTCGAAGGTTTCATCTAAAGTATCAATGCCACGTAACTTGTTAGTGGAGCACTGAAAGGATCAACTAGCAACTGCCACATGGGTATGTGGAACCCACTGTATATATGGGTTATCTACCACCTCAACACCAACATGCACCAATAGAAGGAAGCCATGTATCCACAAGACCCAGCTAATGACATTAACATTGACGTCATTTCAGACCAATGAACTCTTTAAATATCCTTCTATATAAATATCTATTGAAAAGGACTGTAAAGGGGGGATTAGAGGCTTGGTAAGCCATGAATTTTATGGCAGCAATAGATTGTTTTTTTGGTATGAATCCCGTAGGGCATTTGTAATCCTCTAAAATATAGATGAGAAATCTATTGGATTCATTTATCATTTTAAACAGAGCCATGTTTTCTCTTTCTATTTTCTATGTTAAGTTTCTCAAATTGTCACAACTATTTCTTCTTTATTTTTGCTATAAGGTTAATATTTGGGTTAGAAGTGTAAAAATTTGGTACAACTACCACTGTTGCAAATTATAAAGGAATTATGAGAGATACAAAATTCCATATATATACTGTGAGTATTGATTGGACTTGTGTCTTTATTATTAAGCCTTATGAGAAAGAGGTGAAGTATTCATTTCTATTTCATATTAAAGTATCCATAACCTTGATATGTTTTATGTGCACTCACTTTTCGATATGTTGGATTCATCATTTGCAATGCCCAACAAACCATCCTTTCTTCATCTCATATTTGTAGAGATTGTTTTTCCCTCTATATTGTTTGAGATTTGATCGTCTTCTTATTTCTTCCACCTTTCTCTATTAGCTTTTGGTCTCTGTTGAATGAGACTGTGCTCAATGGATTAGGCCTCTAGTCTCATAGGATTACAATTTCTTTATCCAGTCACCTGTCATTTTATCTCAAACCTTGCCCGCCTAATTATCCCATTCTTTGTCTTTCAAATCTGGCATCATGTGCTTAATTGTTAGAACTGTTGCTTAGTAATAGTAAGCAACTAGTGTTCTTAAATCATATGAAAGAGACATCTCTAATCCAAGAGCTAGCTTGTAGCCTAAAGTAGATTTAAAAATGTCTTGAAATAATTTCTAAACAAATAAAAACCATCTCAAGTTACAACACCATGGTTGATAATTATATATTTTTTAAATAAGAAAATAAAATCCTGGTTGGAACCCTTCACATCTTAGCATAGATTTAAGAAAACATAAATAAAGAGAATGACCCGTGTTATCTTTCGATTAAAAAAAATGCGATCAAAAGAAATAAATTATATGAATAAAATAAACATCATGCCATATCACATTATAAGTCGCTGGCTTAAAACATATTATATATATAGTTTCAAAACATGGTAAATATTGGGTCATTAACTTGTTGTCTTCTCACCTCAAAGATAAAATTGTCGATTAAACATCTAACCCCACCTATCACATATTGGGTCATTAGCTTTAAGCAATGTTTACATTTTAACATATACACACATGGGGTTAGCAAACATTTATGCATCCAATATGGATGAAAAAGAAGCTATTTTCAATATTCGATGGTCCAAAGAGACTTTGTTTGTTTATAGAGGCTTCAACATGATTAAGAATGTTGACAAATAATGACTTCTTTTATATACTGGTGTGCGGGAGATGGAGGTTTATACCATCTCAAGGCCTAACTAGGTCTTTGATGCTAATTATTCCTAAAGATAACAGTTTCCTTAATTAAATTTAATTCAATGTGTTTAATTTAAAATAGTCTCATATGGTTTAGAGAGATAATGCGTTTAATTTAAATAGTTTCATATGTTTTAGAAGGATACAAAAGATGCATTATTAATTTTTTGTAAGACCTCTATGTAGGTGATAACAAAGGATCTTGGTATGGAACTTGCGAAAGTACAAACTAATATGTTGGAATTTGCAAAGAAGGTTGGTAAATATACAATATGTGTGTTATATTATGTATTGTTTTATTGTTATTATGTATAATATGTGTGTTATATTATGTATTGTTTTATTGTTATTATGTATAATGTTTATGTTTTACATTATTTTTATTGTCATAATGTAATTCATCATTTTCATTTGGAAATAATAAGAATTGTTATTTTTGGATAGGTGATTATCTCAAAGGATGATATACTCATTCTTGATGGGGTAATGATAAAAAGGGTTTTGAAAAAAGATGTGAGTAGATGTGCTTGGAGAGATTGAAGGAGAAATTTTGTAAAGTATATATTATTAAGGTCTTAAGTAACATCTCCCTTCAATGTGAAGATAGACTAGATGGATGTGAACCTTTAAAAGAGAAGGGAGGAAGTTTTACTCAATGACCTAATTTGAAATATTTGGAGAAGTCTGTGTAGATGGTTTTGTGTACTTGTCTAATTGGAGACTATAGCTCTTGATGTTGTTGAGTGTATGGATGTAGGTTTTATAATGTATTGGTGGATCAATGGGAAATTCAATATTGCAGTACTTGACTTTCCACACACACATATATAATATTTATGTTCATTTTTATATTACATATGTTTGTACTTGATCAGTGTTGTTAATTAATGTGAGTTTACATGTTTATATAAGTTTAATATTTTTCCAGCGATTCACATGTGTGACACTTAGTTTATTTTAAGCATAGTATTGTTTAATGCAAATTTACATGTATATAATTTAATCTCCTTATGATTCACATGGCATTTTTGTTTAGTGTTTAAGTATAGAATTTACATATTTGTTTCATTGATATTGGATTAACATCAATATTATAAAGTGAAAGTATACACATTCATGACATTTAATAAATTATTTACATCATATAAATTTATATTGAATAATAATAATACTATAAAATGACAACAACTAGTGAGGAATTAAATTAGCACATATACTACAAATTAACAACAATTAATTATTCATTAAGCTAGTAAATATATGACAAATTGATAGTAATTAATGACTTATTAAAATAGAAAATATACTACAAATTAGTGGTAATTAATGACTAATTAAACTAGTAAATATATTACAAGTTGACAATAATTAATGACAAATTAAACTAGTAAATATACTATGAATTGAGGAATAAAATCAACCAATGAATGATTCTTATGTACCAAAACCTTAAAATATCAGAAGAAACAAGAGTACACACCATGTATACCAAAATGTGAGCATGGCGCAGAACTCCAAGATAGATAAGATAGATGAGTTACACAATAACTCCTTAAAGAATATGATAACCTCCTCCAAATTTGGCCTAATAAAGGCACCACATGTGCAATGTGTGAATAGGTAGATATAGATAGCATGTATTCATTGTTGAAGGAACATATACATTTAACCCCATATATGCCCTGCTTAGGGTCATATCATATACATTTAACCCCATATACACCCCCTTTGGAGTCATATCATTCATAGAACCCTGTTTAAAAAAGCTTTGTTCTCAAAGCTTTGTAATTAAGGTATTACATGTGATGAAACCAAGTAATATGAGTTCCTTATATTCCTACTTTCTTGTTGTCACAGATGATGGTCAATCCATTCAAACTTGATTCTTTTTGGTCTTAGTCCTCAATTGCTAGTTGTTGCATAATTTTATTTCCTTTGAATCCATGTGTTGTTGTTGTGACTTCTCCAATTTGTTGTAGTTGTTGGTATTTGATAATAACTTGTTGAATAATGGTTTTGTGAAGTCCTATTCCATGAATATTATTGATTATTCCATCTTCTTCCTTGGTAATTTCAATGTCGACCGTCTTGTCTTTCTTGGAAATGAGGGTGTCAATATGGTTTCACCTTTGATGTTTTTCCTTCATTATGCACACGCATTTCATATTGTTCTTTTCAAAGACCATGGAATCCTCTTTCCTCTTTGATTGGTCTTTGATTACTCTATCCTTGGACATAATACCTTCATATTTGACATGTACATCCTCAAATTGGAGGTTAAATTAAAGTATTTTTTGGTGACCTTGAATATTGTCTTCCTTCTCATTTTGAAGTTGAAATGTGATATCATCCATCAAATTCTTAAGTCCTTCATCAATTCTAGATTGCATTTATAATTTTACCTCATATGTATTTATGGCTTCTTCAACCTTATTGGTCCAAGCCTTTGTGAGTATCCTCTTCAATTTTTCTAGTGATCTCTTGATCCTTATTCTTTGATTCAAACTCTTGTAAATGCATTTTCACATTATTGACATCATTAAGAAGTTCTTCATTATGCTTATGAAACCTTTTGATTTCTTCATCTTTCTTTATCAATTATTCCCTCGACTCATCCTTTTCCCACTTTGCTTTGTGACTCCTTTCTTGTTTTAATTTTAGAACCTCCTTCATTAATGATTAATTAATAGATTGCACCTTAGTATAAACTCACCACCTCAATCAGACATCCTAATCAAAAGTTATCTTATGTACCAAAACCTTAAAATATCAAAAGAAACTAGAGTACACACCATGCATGCCAAATGTGAGCATGGAGCACAACTTCAAGAAAAATAAGAGAGATAAGTTACACAATATTTACTTAAATAAAAGGAGAACCTCCTTGAAATACCCCAATGCATTCATATATCCAAATCACATGTTCCTTCAATAATGACTACATAATCTCTATATATACATGTGCACACATTGCACATGTGACCCCTTTATTAGGTTGGTCACTATTACATACACATTTACCTCATTACATACACATTTAACCTCATATATGCCCCCCTTGGAGTCATATCATATACATTTAACTCTATATATTCCCCCCTTGGGGACATATGATTCAATGATCAAGATAAACATGACTAAAATTTAGCCATGTCATAAAGGACTACAAATATAACATTAGTAGTCACCTCCCAAAAAATAGTTGTTTATATACATGTTTTGGTTGTTTTTTCCAGTCACAAATTTGTCATTTTGTATCAATGTATTGATGGTATTGCTAATATTGTCCGAGTATTTTACAATTTATGGTTGGAAACCAAAGTCCAAGCCCCCTTTTTCTAGTTGTTCTCTAAAATTTAAACAAAGGAAATAAACTTTTGGCTTTCCAATTGTCCCCATGACCTTTCAAATTCCAAGTTTCTCATTTTCAAATAGATGGTTACTTTATAAATAAATACAATGATTATAGTCAAGAAGCATTTAATCTTTGAACATAATTAATTGAAAGCAAAATTTCCCAATTTTTTTCCCTTCGGAAATATCACACTTCCAACTTTCAACCTCATTTTAACAAAATTTAAATCATATTCATCATTTTTCTCTCCAATTCGTAAATCATGTCTTATAGGAACCCATTATGCTCGAGAGAGCTTGCAATGTGTTTAGTGATAGAATATGCATCAATGAATTCAATAGTTTGAGATAATGTCACCCTTTGTGCAATGGGTTGACACATATTTTCTTGAAACTCATTATCATCTAGGACTTGACATTAAACAAAAAGAAAGAAATGTCACCTGGTAAAATAATAATTTGATTCTATCCACTTTGAATATTAAATTCTTTAAAGTACAAATAGGTGTGATTTTTCTCAAAAATAATACAATAGTGATTTTTCTCAAAAATCATTTAATCTTTGAGCCTAATTAATTAAAAATAAAAATGTTTAAAAACAAAATCATTTTGAAATATTATACTTTTAAATTTAGGCTTCATATTAACAAAATTTAACTCATATTTTGCTTTTTTTTAACAAAATTTAACTCATATTTTGCTTTTTTTTCTCCATCTTTTAGACCATGTCCTCCTATAGTAATCCGTTGTTCTCAACAAGGCTTGTAATGTGTTTAGTGAGGGTAGCTCAGTCAATTACTTAATAGTTTGAGTTGATGTCACTCTATGCGAAAACTCATCATCATGAATAACATCGTCTCCTTTTTCCAAGGAATTAGGCATCAAACAACAAGTTCAATTATAAATCAATCATCAAACAACAAGTTCAATTATAAATCAGTGAAATAGAATAGGAATTTGATTCCTTGCACTTTGAATATTAGACTCTTTACAGACAAAATAGGTGTAAAAATCCTTGAATTTAAATTACCATATTTTCAAAATAATACAATGATTGATTATGATGAAGCATTTCATTTTTGAGCATAATTTAATGAAAGTGAATATAATTGTTTTTTCTTAGAAATATTACACTTTCAACTTTAGACCTCATATTAACAAAATTCACTTTATATTGGTAGATCATGTCATGTGGTAATAAGTTGTGCTTGGTAAGACTTGCAATGTGTTCAGTGAGAGAATCTCCATCAAAAACTTCAAAACTCATGGGTTGATGTCACCCTTGGGCATTGGCACATATTTTCTCAAAACTCATCATCGTGGATGGCATCGTCTCCTTTGCCCAAGGACTTAACATCAAACAAAAAGAGTGCAATATTACATAGTAGAGTTATAATTTGATTCTATATACTTTAAATGTTAGACTCTTCGACATCCAAATAGGCATGAGACTCCTTGAATTCATATTACCACATATCCCTTCCCATATTTTAACTTTTCTTTTCATATTAAACACTTGATAACATATGATCATGGGAATAGCTTTGTTATGGATACGACGTTTTTTAAAAGAGAAATCTTGATTAATTGTTAGTTTCAGACTCAAGCCCTTGTTGTCTTCAAATCTGATAAGAAGAAGGGGAACATTTTGGTAGCACTATTAAATAGTTAAATATGGGGTTTGGTTGAAATGTTGAGTGAAAAATTGGTATCATTGAACCATGAATTGGAGTTGGGAATACGTTTTTTTTCTTTGTTATTATTTTTATATATAATAAAATATATGAAATTATATAGATGAAGACATTTACAAAATTAATATTGTAATGACTTCAAGCCTTATTATTGATTGAACTTGTATCTTAAAAATTTTAAGGTTTACCTTAAATACCATTTTCAAAATGAAAAAAAATATGCATGGATTTAGGCACTGTAACATAGAAAAAAATAAAACTTATATTATTATATAGTTATTATATTATTATATAATTATTAAGTGTGACCATTATTATATATTATTAGATCATATATTATAACTTATTGTATTATAATAATATATATTACTATTATTATTATATATTATAATATTATTATATATTAATAGTACATTATTTATTTTATGATATTTATTATCATTTAGTTTAAAGTTTTTTATTATTATCTTTAATTCTCATCTTATAATGTTATATTAATTAAATTTATATAATTTTGATGTGACATATATAAATTATTATTTTATAATTTTCTTAGGATGTCCATTTTTGGACTAAATTCCCTTAATGTTTTCATTCTTTTTTTAATGCACAATACTTGTTTGACTTTTGTTTATGTGTAAGGCACTATTTGTCTATGATTTCAAATAAGGATTTTCATAAGTAAGAGATAGGTTTCTACCCAAAATCTTGAATAATATATGGTGTTGACACATCTTGATAATCTCATATGAGAGGAGGAATAAATTTATTGCACAAAAGGTACGGTTTTCTATGTAATGGAAATTATTGGAAATGATTTACATAGAATCATGTTGTACAAGTGTGGTGTTGATTGGTTGTTGTAAGTGTTTACAATATGGGGTACACTATTGTTCAGCTGTAAGTCGTAGAGGTCTAGAAAAATTGGTGAGGGAGTGCGTTGTTAAAGCACTCCATAAGTGAAAGTCACTGGTTTGAAACCCCTGGGGACACCTCAAATCCAACCACGTTAAGGGATGGTGCGGTCCAGGACGGGTGTGATCCCTAGGTGATTTTGACGACTTATATGCCCCTGGGTCGTGGCATCTCAGCCATAGACCAATCCCACAAGTCAGGGATAGTATAGCCAACAAAAAAAAATATTGTTTAGTTGTAGATATGTTTATAGGATGATGATGTATCCACTACATTGATCCAAACAACTACATAAATTTCTATAACATGTGCTATCATGATTGTTTTAGCTTCTCATCTTTGTAGTTTATGATCCCCATCGGTTTGTTTGAAGCCTTTAGATGGAAATTTTATCCCTTGGTGAACAAACCCACCTATGTTGACATCAACATCTAGATAAGCTCCATTAAAGAGAAGGATAATGTAACACCCTGTTTCCCCCAGTTTGTAAAAATAACTGGACTGGCCAAGAACTGTGGCAAACTCATAAATGTGAATATGTGATGTAAATGGACCTTGTGGAAAAGGTCAATAAATGTGAATAACATTATGAATTTATATTGCAGGACTACTGAGAGGGTATGTGCAGAAAAAGAGACCACGATGGCGGTGGAAGGCACCTGAAAAGGTGGCATTAACTTCCACCGAGAATTAATACCGTATTTGGACTCCACTGGCCCGGAGAACCAAAAGCGGCTCGCTGGCCCCAAATTAAATGTCTCGCATGCTGGTAGGTAGATGCTTTAATGAGGGATGGGAGGTGAACCTCCCATCCGTAGAGCCGTCAGACCTAATCAGCGCGAGGGTAATCGCGCCACACGCAACCTCGCAAGAGGATAAGGCGCGGGGTAGAAGCGATTGGGGGCAGACGCGAGGGGAGAACTCTGGCATTATGCAGAGTGAGTGATAGCAGAGAGGAAGGATTGCAACCTTCTCTCCTGGTCACTGGTAAACAGAGACGCAGTCTCACAACATCGTGGTCTCAGCTCGGGGGTGGCTAGTGGTAAATCCACTGGGAGTCGCTAAGCCTACGGTTGGGTGGAAACGAGCACCCCTCTCAGCAGTTGCTTAACCCTGGTGTTATTTCTGATAAGTGTTTTTCCCTTGGCACCTTGAAATATATGTATTTTGATAATTATGCTCATAAGATGTGGAACTGTGAATGTTTCCATTTTAAGAATGTTTGAGTAGTATTTTGATCAGTACTAGTAGTTGTATATGCTTATAACAGAAAAACCACGCATGGCTTATGTTGATAAATAAATTTAATTATGCATAAGTTGAACCAAGTCAGGCTTCTAGCCCGTTCTCGGGAAGTTGTTTACCCTTATCTGTCTCCAGGGATGCCCCGGAATAGATCTCTTCATAGAGATTCCCTCCTTGGAAAGGTTTACCAAGAACCTGGAAAAAGGACTTGGCTATGCAAGTCTTAACAACCTTGTACGAGGAGGAATGACCCTCTTAAAATCTCGAAGTATCAGCGTAGGGATAAGTATCGATCGACGGGCGAGATTCCATCGGAAGACCCATGGTCATTCACGACCGTTTGATTGACGAAAGAAATGAGGGTGTTACATACCTTACCCCTTTTCCTCTATCTTTGTGAATAGCGAGGAAATCGGGATCGTAGACCCCCACGGTCCATGAGAACATCTGGACCGTTGATTTTTCCACATCCATGAAGTAGTGGAAGAGTGCACAAGGTGGGACAGATCTGAGCCGTTAGATCTTAGCCAGAAAAACCCGACAACCGTTGGATCGGTTAAGAGATGCATGAGGGTTAAGCCCTCGTGAATAGGAGGTTAAAAGTCCTGACGAGAGGCGTGGCCATCGGGATATCGACATTCGTGAAATCAGGAGTCACGATGACATGAGGTCGGGAATTTTCATAGTGAAATTCCCAGAATCAATATGAGCTGTCTATCATAGGAGGACACATGGACAAGATCGGGAGCCCATCGACATTTCGGAGATCGAAGGGACAAGATACCGGAATATCTCTACCGCAGAAACTCCGAGATTGCAAGAAGCGATCAGGACCGTCCATCATAGGAGGATGCGTGGTGGCAATCGGAGCATTAAGGAAAAGTCCCGAAAGGAAAGTCACCCATCGGGAAATCGAGAATCACGGAATCAGGATTCCTGTTGACAAGAGTTCGGGATTTCCCATGGTGGAAACCCCGGAGTAGATTTGAGCCATCCGATTTACGAAGGCCACGTGTCGAAGAGATTAACCGCATCGGGAAACCGGGGTTCGAGGATTCGGGGGTCCCGTGATCGAAAGTCTGGATTCTCGTGATGATAAACCCCGATGAATGGACGAGATTCTTTCGGAGGATCTCAGGGTCTGTAATGACCGTTAGATGTGGAGATGAGACGTCAACTTAAGCCAGGACATGAATATGCTTTGGGATAAGAGGCGAGCAGATCTGGACGGCCAGAGTCCACCCGCCCAGATCTACGGCTGAGGTTCCATTCCGGAGCCCCCTTACTATTTTGCCTTTAGCGGTAGGGGGGGGGGTCCAGAATTGGATGCGCAACTCTCGAACGGTTGAGATTAACTCACAGGGATCAACGGCGCTCAAGTGCATTCCAGACCCCCCTTGCCATTATGCCTTTAATGGGGGGGGGGGGTCCGGAATAGTGTGGCGTGTGAAGTGGGGCCCCCCTCCTGTCATGTCAACTGCTGTGTCGAGTTTCCCTTTTTTCCACCTGTATTCCACTTAACCGCGCGACGGGGCCCGTTCTCATTGGCGGTTCTCTACACCTATTGGGATTTGTTCCTATTGGTCATTTGCTGACTCTGTAGGGATTCATCCCCATTGGCCGGTCGCTAGCCCTGTCAGGGTTCGACGGTTGTAGAGTCGAACGATTAAACATTACTGTAGCGCCGAGGCGCGAAATACAAATAGGCATTGTGTCCCAATTGAACTGTGATCATGACCCACGATCACACAGGAACGGAGAAGGAGAGAGAAAGAGCCAGTTTACGCTGGGCCTCCATGGATATTTAGGGGTTTTGGTCCGACAGAAGGCCAGAAAAATATGATAAAGGTAGTGGGTATGTGAAAAAGTGGTATCAGAGCATGGTTACAACACTCGGCCTGATTGGGCTCATGAACGAGTCGCGCATAAGCTCTGTTTGAAGTGCTCCTACGAAGAGTAACCCTCTAACGTAAAATTTTTTGTCCAGGATTGAAAACCTGGAAGACGGGAACCCGACTGTGTATGCATGTGAAAGCGTTATAAATTATGCACAAATTATAAAAATGTATTTAACTCTTGACTAATAGCCAGCGTTTGTCTTTTCACTCAAGCGGACGATCAGCCACGGGAATCTACAGATGCAGAGTATGGTGACTCAACAAGAGGTAGGAGAAGGCTCCCACAACAGAGATGAAGAGTCTGATGAAAGAATAGCAATAGGAACCCCTCCAGACCTAGCCGAGACTGTGAGGAGTCTCATGGTTGAGTTGCAAAGCTGCAAGGCCGACAATGAAATGATGATGAAAGAACAAGAAAACCAAACTGAAATTAATGCAGTGTTACTACAGAGCTTATCCGACCTACAACGACAAATGCAGCATGAACCCAAAGTGCAGAAACATGGTCATATCAGTGGCCATACTGAGAGGAGCACCTCGAGAAAGGTCCACCCCAGAGGTAAAGGACCCGTGCTAGACGATCTCACTGAGAATGGAGCTAGCGATTCAGAAGGCTCTTCCAGCAGCAGGACCAGTTCCTATTCTCGAAGAAAACAGAAGAAGCAAAAGATTTCCAAGAGTCATAAATTTGAGGAATTCAGAAAATCCAAACCTCCCTCCTTCGACGGTGAGATAAAGAAGGGAGAGGAAGTCGAGGCCTGACTACTTGGACTGAAGAAATATTTCAGATTCCATGATTTTTCAGAGAATTTGAAGGCCCGAGTGGCCACTTTCAATTTGAACGGAAAGGCTTCCATCTGGTGGGAAGACCTTAAGAATATGAAAGGGGTCCACGAGGAGGACCTGTCTTGGAAACAATTTGAAAGGTACTTCTGGAAGAAGTATTTGTCGGAAAGATATTTCGACGAAAAGGCTAAAGAGTTTTATGAACTCAAACTGGGGCAACTCACTATAGAGGAATATGTCAACAAATTCCTCGACTTACTGCGATATGTATCCTACATCAAAGCGGAGAAGGTGAAGGCGCGACGCTTCATCAGTGGGCTACCCAAGGAATACCAGAACCGAATTGAATTTGACGAGCCAAAGACCTTAGAAGACACTATTCGAAAGGCAACATATTGTCATGAACAATATGGACATCAGGCAGAGTCTCGTGGAGACTGGAGACAGAAGAGTGGTTCGAAATTTCAGAAAAAGGGGATCAAATCCTCAGGATTTAAGAGCTACAAAAAGAACCCCAGAATGAACTTTCCAACCCGGAGTGTACTCTAGCAGAACTTTCCATCATCAGACGGAAATAAAACTTCCGGACCTATACCAGTGAAGACTAATGACCCAAAAAGAGAACCTCTAAAATGTTGGGGTTGCGGAAAAGAGCATCTCCTGAGAAACTGTCCACATCGACAATAGAACAGTCGGAAAGTTTATAACATTCAGGAAGCGACCACAGTCAATGATGTGGCAAGGAGTGTGCCGCAGATTTATGTAGCCTTGGATAATAACCAAGCTGACCACCAAGCTTCAGTGGTGGAAATAGAAGGTATGATTTTCAACCATCTGGTGTCTATTTTGATTGACCCTGGTTC
>ML789721.1:166414-184104 GCA_009831015.1 Picea engelmannii | reverse complement strand
GGCAAACTCATAAATGTGAATATGTGATGTAAATGGACCTTGTGGAAAAGGTCAATAAATGTGAATAACATTATGAATTTATATTGCAGGACTGCTGAGAGGGGATGTGCAAAAAAAGAGACCACGATGGCGGTGGAAGGCACCTGAAAAGGTGGCGTTAACTTCCACCGAGAATTAATACCGTATTTGGACTCCACTGGCCCGGAGAACCAAAAGCGGCTCCCTGGCCCCGAATTAAATGTCTCGCAGGATGGTAGGTAGATGGTTTAATGAGGGATGGGAGGTGAACCTCCCATCCGTAGAGCCGTCAGACCTGATCAGCACGAGGGTAATAGCGCCACAAACAACCTCGCAAGAGGATAAGGCGTGGGGTAGAAGCGATTGGGGGCAGACGCGAGGGGAGAACTCTGGCATTATGCAGAGTGAGTGATAGTAGAGAGGAAGGATTGCAACCTTTGCTCCTGGTCACTAGTAAATAGAGACGCAGTCTCACAGCATCGTGGTCTCAGCTCGGGGGTGGCTAGTGGTAAATCCACTGGGAGTCTCTAAGCCTGCGGTTGGGTGGAAACGAGCACCCCTCTCAGCAGTTGCTTAACCCTGGTGTTATTTCTGATAAGTGTTTTGCCCCTGGCACCTTGAAATATATGTATTTTGATAATTATGCTCATAAGTTGCGGAACTGTGAATGTTTCCATTTTAAGAATGTCTGAGTAGTATTTTGATCAATACTAGTAGTTGTATATTCTTATAATAGAAAAACCACGCATGGCTTATGTTGATAAATAAATTTAATTATGCATAAGTTGAACCAAGTCAGGCTTCTAGCCCGTTCTCGGGAAGTTGTTTACCCTTATTTGTCTCCAGGGATGCCCCGGAATATATCTCTTCACAGATATTCCCTCCTTGGAAAGGTTTACCAAGAACCTGGAAAAAGGACTTGGCTGTGAAAGTCTTAACAACCCTGTACGAGGAGGAATGACCCTCTTAAAATCCTGAAGTAGAAGCATAGGGATAAGTATTGATCGACGGGCGAGATTCCGTCGGAAGACCCATGGTCATTCACGACCGTTTGATTGACGAAAGAAACGAGGGCGTTACATACCTTGCCCCTTTTCCTCTATCTTCGTGAATAGCGAGGAAATCAAGATCGTAGACCCCCACGGTCCATGAGAACATCTGGACCGTTGATTTTTCCACATCCATGAAGTAGTGGAAGAGTGCACAAGGTGGGACAGATCTGAGCCGTTAGATCTTAACCAGAAAAACCCGACAGCCGTTGGATCGATTAAGAGATGCATGAGGATTAAGCCCTCGTGAACAGGAGGTTAAAAGTCCCGACGAGAGGCATGGCCATCGGGATATCGACATTCTTGAAATCAGGAGTCACGATGACATGAGGTCGGGAATTTTCATAGTGAAATTCCCGGAATCAATATGAGTCGTCTATCATAGGAGGACACGTGGATAAGATCGGGAGCTCGTCGGCATTTCGGAGATCGAAGGGACAAGATACCGGAATATCTCTGTCGCAGAAACTCCGAGATCGCGAGAAGCGATTAGGACCATCCATCGTAGGAGGACGCATGGTGGCAATCGGAGCATTCGGGAAAAGTCCCGAAAGGAAAGTCACGCATCGGGAAATCGGGAATCGTGGAATCGAGATTCCTGTTGACAAGAGTTTGGGATTTCCCATGGTGGAAACCCCGGAGTAGATCTGAGTCGTCCGATTTATGGAGGCCATGTGTCGAAGACATTAACTGCATCGGGAAATTGGGGTTCGAGGATTCAGGGGTCCCATGATCGAAAGTTCGGATTCTCGTGATGATAAACCCCGATGAATGGACGAGATTCTTTCGGAGGATCTCAGGGTCTATAATGACCGTTAGATGTGGAGATGAGATGTCAACTTAAACCAGGACGTGAATATGCTTTGGGATAAGCGGAGAGCATATCTGGACGACTAGAGTCCACCCGCCCNGAACGGTCGAGATTAACTCACCGGGATCAACGGTGCTCAAGTGGATTCCGGACCCCCCTTGCCATTCTGCCTTTAATGGGGGGGGGGTCCAGAATAGTGTGGCATGTGAAGTGGGCCCCCCCTCCTGTCATGTCGACTGCTGTGTTGAGTTTCCCTTTTTGCCACCTGTATTCCACTTAACCGCGCGACCCTACCCCTGTTGGGATTTGTTCCTATTGGTCATTTGCTGACCCTGTAGGGATTCGTCCCAATTGGCCGGTCGCTAGCCCTGTCGGGGTTCGGCGGTTGCAGAGTCGAACGATTAAACATTACTGTACCGTCGAGGCGCGAAATACAAATAGGCACTGCGTCCCAATTGAACCGTGATCATGACCCGCGATCACATAGGAACGGAGAAGGAGAGAGAAAGAGCCAGTTTACACTGGGCCTCCATGGATATTTAGGGGTTCTGGTCTGGCAGAAGGCTAGAAAAATCTGATAAAGGTAGTGGGTATGTGACAGATAAACGAGCACAATATGTGATGATGTCTATTTTTGAATCTTTTTATCCCTATTTTTCCCATATTTGGGAAACGTTATGAACATTTTTATTTATATTGAAAGGTGCTTTACATTATTAGGAAAAAATGAAAAGGAATTAACATAGGGGATAATATGAGAGTCTTCTTAAAGCCCTTGAGAAGGGTGTTTGGTTTTCTTATGTAAATAGAGATAAAATTGGATTAAATTGGTTTCGAGAGTGCATGAGTTCAAAGAGTTTTCATAATGGTTCACATATTTTGCAAAATAGTTGTAATAAAGGTCTAAGGTCAATGTTAAATAGGTCTAAGGTCCATAAAAAGAGGGATGAAATTGGTTTCAAGAGTGTATGAGTTCAAAGAGTTGTTAAATGGGTTCACAATTTTGAAAAATAATAGTAAGGTCCATGCAAAAGAGGGATTTAGTAGGTCTAACGTCCATGTAAAAGAGGGCTTTAGTATTCTTTTTGTGAAAAGTTATAGAGTTTGCATAAGGGTTTCTATATTTTCAAAAATAAATGTAAGAATGGTCCATTCTCTCACCTTTTATTGTAAAAGGACTTTGTGCTTTGAAATTTATAAGGAACCTGGTTTTTATTTCTAAAGGACCCCTCAAGTTGATTAAGGGGGTTTGGACTTTCCAAAAATTGCAATTCAGGTTATAATATTTTCTAGCACTTCAGAGCTTGAAGTAAGGTGTTTTCGAAGTTACAATACATTAAGTTCTTTCAAACCAACGAGAATCCATGATATTTAATAAAAATTAAACATATTTTTGGATAGTGTCCTAAACCCACTTGAAACTAAATAAGGGGGTCTAAGGAACTATGTGTGCATTCCATGGTGATCATTGGTTCTTTGCTGGTGCATTTTTCTTATAATTGTTTGAAAACAAGCTCACACATAGAATGCAACATAAATCACTCTCATATAAAGGCAAACAAAGAGGTAGAATCAATGGTGTAAGGCAATATTTTAATCACAAGTCACAAATATCTAAAAATTGACTCAAACTAAGAAAGCTCACTTGCAATTGTTCTTTTTAAGGTTTTGGAATCTTTTTGAGTCAAGATTGTTTGTATGAATCCATTAATGTCATTATGAGATTTTTTTGAGTTGGGCATGACATACTTAATTCCATTATAATTTAGAGTCTCATTTCCAAAAGTTGGAAAGGGTGAAGTTACAAGAAGCCATTTTTCACGTCAATTAGGAGGTCTTTGGAAGTCTCACACTTTGTATTTGGAGCTATTTGGTTGGTGATCTTGGTCTGGATTGAAACTAAATAGGGGGATCAAAGGTGTCTGGTAATTTTTCTTTTGTTGCTACACTTTGACGCTTGTGCTTATGATGTCACTTGTTTGGTGACTTAAGAAGGTCACTTGCAATTGTTCTTTTGTAAGGTTTTGGAAGTTTTTTGAGTCAAGGTTGCTTGTATGAATCCATTAATTTCTCTATGAGAGTTTTTTGAGTTGGGAATGACATGATTGATTCCATTGTAGTTTGGAGTCTCACTTCCAAAAGTTGAAAAGGGTGAAGTTACAATAAGTTGTTTTTCATGTCAATTAGGAGGTTTTTGAAAGTCTCACACTTTCTATTTGGAGCTATTTTCTTGGTGACCTTGGTCTGGGCTAAAATTGAATATGGAATCAAAGGTGTTTGGTAATTTTTTCTTTTGTTGTGGCAATTTGATGCGTGTGCTTATGATGTCACTTATTTGGTGAATTGAGTGATTTTTTGATGTTTTTTTATCACTTCCACTTGGCAACTGTTTTTGACATTGCAATACTTTGAGTTCTATCATTGATTACAACACCTAGATTACACTGCCTAGATCAATTCATTGGAAATTTGTTTTATTCAAGATGACAGGTATAGAAGACTTGATCAATCTTCTGCGAACCTTACTCAACATTGCATTGAGAACAATAGTTGAAATTGGAAAATTTTCACTCAATAATGTAGCTACATGTATGAAAGTAATACACAAAAAGATCAACCTTCTTCAAACTAAAAACGAGTTATTAATTGATAAGTTAAGAGTTCTTCATAATCAAGAATTGCTTCGGAATTATGATCCCATTCTTGAATCATTCATAGGTTATTTTGGAATAGAAATTGTTGACAATGAATAAGAAGACATTGAGAAACATACACCTTGTTACACCTCAAATTCACCTCAGTGTACCCTATATTTTTTTGCAAGATGTGGACTATCACATGAGAATATTATGTGACTTATTGTATCACGATGAGCCAAAAGTGTGGTTGTATTTGCACTCATGTATTGTATTGGACCATGCTTAGATGTTTTATGTATTGGTAGGGGGGCTATGTAGTATCTCTAGACCCCATGTTGTTGGTCATGGACCTTCCTTTTAGTGCCCATTTCAAGATATGATTTGATTTTATGGCTATGGTAAATTTCCCCTTGATGTTGGTAACTTTTCATCATGCCAGTTATTTATGATTTGGGTTGGTATGCAACCATATTGGGGTCGATCTACTAGGACACATGATCTAGGGGAGATAGGTCTCTCTTACCCCTTTGTATATGATGTAAAAGTGCTTCTCTCTGTAAAGGTTTTCACACCTAGGTATAACACACTTAATTTATACCTAAGCATGGATCTCTATCTTATGTATTCATCACACTTTTACCATATACTATGAAACATGATTTCGCAGATGCTCACTTAGTTTCATGTCTCCCGACACAGTCTCACAATTATCAAGGAAGTACACATATCCTGAGGCATTGATCACATCCTCCAAGGCACATTTGGGCTATTATCGCATACATGGACATCCTCTACACATGCCACATTGGAGATTCCAGAGAGCCCTCCTTTTTCATCACTTTTGGAGATGTTCCTTGCATTATTTGAG
The DNA here is from genome assembly GCA_009831015.1 of Picea engelmannii. Taxonomy (NCBI): domain Eukaryota; kingdom Viridiplantae; phylum Streptophyta; class Pinopsida; order Pinales; family Pinaceae; genus Picea; species Picea engelmannii. The sequence goes on along the minus strand of ML789721.1, from coordinate 178,719 downwards.
GGTCGAACCACATGTGTGGGATTTATGATATCCATGAGGGTGCTTTTGGTGATGATTTGACTTGGAGAGGCATCTCCCTTGCCTTTTGGAGCATATTTTCTTGATTTGAGGGCTTGGGAATACCTTGGATATATCTTTTAAGCATTCCTTGAGCACATTTTGAGGGGGTTATATACTTTTGAGGTCCTTCTCCACCTTTCCATGAGGTTGTTCCACTTGGAGGAGCTAGATGTTGGTACGTTGCTTGCATGGGAGGATACTTCACTATGTTTTGAGGCCTCCACAACACGTTTTCCTTGGAACGTTGGACTAAAAGAGAAAATTGCCCCCATTATTTGTGGGGCATCCCCCTCTCATGATGGTTGTATGTACATGTGGAATTATTTGATTATGTATTGACTTAGTCTCCTTCTTTGTGTGGATGACAAGTCTTCTTACTTAGTCTCCTAGGATAATTTTAGGGAGAAATAATTATTAAATAATGAGAAGGATGTAGAATCCTCCTCTATAAATAGAGGCTCTCCTCTCATTCAAAATTGTTGTGAATTGTTGAATATCATTTGTGACTACAATTAATATAAGATATTCCTCTTGAGGTTTTGGTGTTAATTCTTGGAGCTCTCTCTTTCTTGGTTAACTTCTTGGTGCATTAATTTTTTTTTATGGTGATTCAAGACTTCTACTAGCTTTCAAGATCAATCCATTTGAAGGGTTACTATACCACTTGGAGAGGAGATGTTTCAAGGTTTGTTTGTTCCTTCTTCTCTTGTTTTCTTGGGTAAGTGTTTAATCCATTGCTTTTCTTTTCCTCTTGGTTCCTTGTCAAGGGTTTTAAGTATTTTGTTCAAGTTATAGTTTATATTGTTGGTGAAGATTTTTTTCTTTGAGGAATACCTTCTTGCAGGGCCTTGGTCCTCTTATCTTATCTTGATTAGGTTAGATATTATTATACCCTTAGGTTATAATCTCATTAGAGGATTTTTTCTCCAAAAATGGGCCTTATAAGAAAAATCGTGCTTGTTGAGTTGGAAATTTAATAACCAATAGAATTTCAAAGAATTTAGTCAACCATAATAGTTGAGTTTGACATATAAAAGTCCAGGATGATTATGTGTTATGTTTCTATTTGAAAATACTTAACCATATGTACACCTCATCTTAGTTAAGATCTTGGTGAAATCGTCTTGGAATATGTTCAATATCTTTGAAATACTAATTATGGAATATTTTATATTATTAGTACTTTTGTTATTTATATTCCATAATTATATTTCCATTATTATTTTATATCAATAATAATGTGTGCTTCTAAACAAGCTTCAATGGTTGATCATGATGGGGGTCTGCATCTAGGGTTTCCTCAGACGCAAACCCCTCTCCCCTTTTGCGGTGCTCTTGTGACTATTCTTCCTTTCTCGGTGGCGGTGGGGCAAAGGCGACCTTGGTTATGGATGCGGTCGCTAGATATTTCTTCTTCATTTTCTTCGATGGTGCTGGGGTTCCATGCAACCCTTGTCGAGGGTTGTTTGGCATTTTTCTGAGTGGTTTCATTGCTTCAGGAAGCTGATTATGCCTTCCAGTGGGAGGATTTGATGCTTGTTGGAGCTTCTCAACGGTTTTTTCCTCCCGGTTTAGCTGCATATTTTGGCGGTCTCGAGTCCTGCTACAGACTCCTGCTCTTGGTCTGGCCTCTTGTCTGTTGAGGTCCTGGTTTTCTTCGAATGAGTTGTCCGGTGCGTTTGTGTGTTTTCTCTTTAGATATGATATTATGTGCGTTGTTTTTTCTATTATTCCTCAGATTGTCTTTTGAGATCTGATTTTTGGAGCTTAATCTGTCAGCTGTGGGATTCTGGTCCACTATCTCTTCAAACTCTAGTGTGTGTGGGGGTGTTTATTGAAGTTTTTTTAGGGTTTGGTACTCACCAATCCATCCCTATTGGTATGTTTAGGGCTTGATGCAATGCCAGGTTTTTCTCGGTGGTCTTGGTGTCCAGTATTCCTTGCATCCCCTTTGGGTCTGTGGTGTGGAGTGGATGCTTGGGTTTTTTTCTCCCTTTTTGGTGGGGTCAACAGAGCTTTGAGGTCCTTCTTACGGGTGTGCAGTGCTAATTTTGTGTTTTTGGGGTCAACACTTTGAGGTCTGTCTAGGGCATGCGACTTCTTTTTTCCTCCTCAATGGTTGCAGGCTCTCTTGTGGTCCATTTGGATCCTGTTCTCGAAGGGGTTATTTTGCCGCTCTTGCCCAGTCTGTCCAGGTTCTCTTCTGAAGTGATTTTCTGCCATGCTATTGGTTGTGTTTGGTGGCTATTATCTGCGTTAGATAATCTTACCATTTTCAGTAGGTTTTTTTTTGCAAAAATCCTTCTGTTGGTTCATTTCAGAACCTCCCTTCTTGATAGAAAGTCATAAAATTTCTTAAATATATATTTTCTGGTACATTTACTACACCCATGAGGTGTTTTGCTCCTTGAAGCACCTACATAATGTAATTTTGTCTCTTCAGATGAATAAAATTATGTTTTTTTCCATGGAAAAAAAAATGTGTGCTTCCATTATATATTAATAATGTATTGTTATTGTTAAATTATATGATAATAATATTATATCATAAAGTTATTAATTTGTAACATTATATAATATTTAATTACTAGTTATAAAGTTATACTATGCTTATTAATTTAGTATTTAATTCATATTAATTGGTACTATGTATTGAACTTTTCATCTTTAATTCATACTAAAAATATCCTATAATACATTTTACACATTCACATTTGTATTATATTATAATAAGCTATAATAAATATATCCTCTAATACATCAACCACATTCACATTCATTCATAGTAGTATTATATTATAGTTATTAATTCATATTATATTATATATTCTATATTATTATATTATGACACTATTATAAATTATTATTATATATTAATAATATATTATTTATTCTATTTTTGTATTATATATTAATAGTAACTATTTATTGTATGATATTTATTAACATTTATTGTCTATGCACAAGAATATAAACTTCTCATTATTATTTTTAACTCTCATCTCGTAATTCTATATTAACCTAGCTTATATGGCAATGTGTTGTGGTACACACAGATTATTATTTATAGTTTTCTTAGGAGAACCATTTTTCTCTAATGCTTACCCTAGTCCTTAAGATAGAACTGACCAATTTTAGAGGGGCATACTTCGTTTTTTTTAAATATAGGGGAATCGGTAACTAGTCGAGATTACCTGGGCGAGGCCTGAGTTCAAATATTGTTGGTTGCCACTATAAACCCTAGGCTAGTGCAAATAGCTCGCAAGCCAACGCCTAGCAGGAAACTTATGACTTAGCAAGGACCAAGATGTCCGGAGACACCCAAAAGGGGGGTTCCACTCAAGGGGGTGCTTATCCTTCTAACCTTATCAGAAGAGGCCATAGTCTCATCGAGAATTTGAACTTAGGTGGGAAGATTTCAAGCGCTACCTCCCAACCATATCGTCAAACCACCTTGACGCGATCACCCTAGCTTCTGTAATAAATCCTTACAAAAACCAAGTGTCTACCCACATAGTACACAACTAACAACATACTAATATCTAATAGAAATGAGTCATTAACAAATGCCATGAGGAATTTTACTGCTACAGGAAAAGAAAATAAGAAACAAAACTAGTGGATGGGAATAGAAGTATCTTCATTAGTCAGAATATAAATTCAATTACAATCTTATTACATCTTAGACAAATCTGGAATAGTTTTCTCCTTTATTTCTTCCCCTTTTGTTTTCTTTTCTCTTTTTTGTTTCTTCATGTGCGAATTGAAGTCAAATTTTGTTGAACTCCTCTGAGCGGACTCCCTACACTATTTTCTTTCCCCATTTATCTCTTCATTTCTTAGTAGATGAACCATTCAAACCATTCAACTTCCCCAACTGCTTCTCCCCCCCCCCCAGGTAGTTACACATTCCACCTTCCCAAAACCATTTTCCAAATGTTGAGTTGATGATATTTAAAAGGTTGTGGAAACTTAAACAATTCATTTTCCCACGCTTATTCGGCCTGCCACTTGTCATAAGCCTCTTAAAATACACGTGGAGTTATTAATGCATAATTCATAGCATCTAAATACGTCATGTGGATGTTGCAATAACATGTTACAACAAATATTGCAACAAACGTTACAACATTGTGTTGCAACAACTGTTACAACATGTGTTGTAGCAAATGTTACAACATGTGTTGCAACAATTTTTTCAGCACATTGTTGTAGCATGTGTTGCAACAATTGTTTCAGCACACTGTTGCAACAACTATTACACCAAAACATGTTACAACAAGAAGAATTTGGCACTTATTCTTTCCTATGATTTATTAGCTTAAACTTGAAATATTTTTGAGTTGATGCAGATTGCTTGAGGCTAAAGATCCTCCTGCAGCATACAACCTTGGTAAGAAAAAAATGATCCCTAGCTCATGTGGATGAACTGTAGATCCAACAAAGGATGAAGATCCTTTTAGGTGCTCGAAATCATTTTTAGAAACCCACAATGCATCTCTAGAACCCATGTTTCTCCACTTGACTAAATATTCAAAATACTCTTTATTACGGGTCTTCTTGCGAATCCTCTTTTCCAAAACTTGTTCCAATTCTTCGACTAGTTTAACAGGTAGTTGTTTCTTCCATTTGGCCAAGTTATCTTCTTCATCATTCTCATATCCCTCATGAAACTCATACAATTCAGCCACATTGAATATTGGAGAAATGTCAAAATCTTCTAGTAATTCCAACTTGTATGCATTATCAGAAAACTTTCTCAAAATTCTGCATGGATTAATTTTCTTTTAGTTAAGCTTATTACACGTACCTTTGGGAAATATTTCCTTCCTCAAGTGCGCCATTACCATCTCTCCTTCAAAAACTTTTCATCTTCTTCTCATATCTACTCCTTTATACTTGGTATTTATCTGTTGTAGCTTTCTCTTAACCTGCTCATTCATTTTTTGCATGCTCCTTTTGTCCTCCAGATTGGGAAACTTAACCAAATCAACAACTCCTTTCAGTGAACTTCCATAAGCAATCTGAAATGGACTCTTTCCTACAGATCTATTAATGAAATTATTATAAGCAAATTCATCCTACATCAATATCAAATCCCATTGTCCTAGATTCTCCCCACTCATACTCCTTAAAAACTTTCTAAGACTTTGGTTCACCACCTCAGTCTATCCATCTATTTGAAGATGATATGCAGAGTTGTACAACAATTTGGAACCAATATTTTTCCAAAGTATCCTCCAAAAATTCCCAAGAAATCTTGTATCCCTGTCAAAAGTGATACTTCTTGGTGGCCCATGTAATCTCACAATCTATCTGAAAAATAAAAAAAACATCTTTATTAACATCATTGGTTTTCTTTCATGGTATGAAATATGCCATCTATGAAAAGTTTTCCCCTACAACCATCACAGAGTCATGACTTCTCTGCATCCTAAGCAGTCCCAAAAAAATTCCATACTTATATCTTCCCATGGCCTCTCGAGTACTAGTAGGGGTGTATACAATATTGTGTTTTGACTCCTTCCTTTGGTAAGTTGAAAAATTCTACAACACTCAACAAACGTATTAACATCCGTGTTGATTCTAGGCCAAAAGTATTGTTCCCTCACCAATGTCATGGTCTTATCAATGCAAAAATGTCCACCTAAACCTTTGATATGAAACTCTCTAATAAGATTCCACCGCAATGAGCTTCGTGGAATTCAAAAACCTTGGTTCTTGAACAGGAAACCTTTTTTAAAATGAAAATCCAAATATGGTGTTCTATCAATGCTCAAAGGAACTTTGCATGCTTTCCAATCCTCTGCAAGATCTGCATCTTCTGCATACAATTATTTTATACATTCCAAGATAAAAACTTCAATTGACAAAGTATTCAATAGCATTATCCTTTGAATCAATTCATCTGCAACTCTATTCAACTTTCCATACCTATGTTTAAAAACAAACGAGTAACTTTGAGAAAATTCTACCCGTTTGGAATGCTTTTGATTTAACTAACCCTGGCTATTGATGTATTGCAACGCTTTATGATCAGTAAATAAGACAAACTCCTTTGGTAACAAGTAATGTCACTATTTCTTCAAGGCTTGTACAATAGCATAAAATCTTGATCATAAACAAAGTACTTCTTCTTAGCATCATTCAATTTCTCATTGAAGAAAGCAAATGGTCTTCCTTCTTGGCTCAAAACTGCTCCAATCGTTGAACCACTTGCATCATAGTCCACTTGAAACACTTTATTGAAATTTGGAAGTGTTAAAACCAATCGTTCAGTTACCTTTTTCTTCAAATATTCAAATGATTTCATGGCTACTATTTTCCACTTAAAATTTCCCTTCTTCATGCATTCAGTAAGTGGTGCAAAAATCTCATTGAAATTTCTGATAAAATTCTCGTAGAAGCTTGACAAACCATGGAAACTTCGCACATCAAACATGCACTTAGGTGTTGGCCACTCCAAAATAGAATTAAACTTTTCATAATCCATCTTTAAACCTACCTTGGAAATCACAAATCCCAGGTATGGTAACTCTTCCTTCATAAATGCATATTTCTTCAAATTGATCAACAGTTTCTCTTCCCTCAACCATTGTAGCACCTTTCTCACATTCTCTAGATGTTTTTCTTTGGTCTTGCTGAAAATAAAAATGTTATCTAAGTACATAACAAAAAACTTACCCAAAAATGGTTTCAAAACTTCATTCATAACTCTCACAAATGTGTTGAGCACATTGGTTAGTCCAAATGGCATAACTAACCACTCAAACAACCCATCCTTTTCTTTGAACTTTGTCTTCCATTCATCACCTTCCCTTATCTGAATCTAATAGTAACCACTCTTCAAATCAATATTTGAAAAGTACTTGGCCCCACTCTAAAAATCCATGAGGTCATCCATCCTTGGTAAAGGAAATATGTACTTAATAGTAATATTGTTAATATCTTGTGAATTAATAAACATTCTCCATTCACCTCTTTTCTTTGGTGTCAAAAATTGTAGGTACAACACATTGACTCAAACTCTCTCTAATCAATTCTGTATCAAGAAACTCTTAAACCTGCTTATTTACTTCCCAACTCTCTATTGGAGTCATCCGATAAGGATCTTTATTCGGTAGAATTGATCCCAATATCAATTCAATATGATGTGATATACTTCTCAAGGGAGGTAAACTTGCTTGTAGATCATCTTAAACAATCTCCTTAAACTTATTCAACAAAGGTTGAATTTTCGATGGAATGAAACTCAATTTTTCAATCTCCAAAAGTTCTCTTGGTACTAAGGCCAAACATAAATGATTCCTCTTCTATTCTCTCAAGAATTTCTTAGCTGAAAACAACATAATGCGACTGCTACTGCAAATATTTATGTTTTCCTTTTCCTTGCTACCACTCAACTCAATGTCCACCATTGGTTCCAATCTATATCACTTTCCATCCTTTAAAAATTCATAAGTATTCTTCCTTTCATCATGGAAAATGTTTCTATCAAACAACCATGGTCTTATGACTAGTACGTGACAAGCATACATCTCTACTATGTCACACAATACTTGCTCATCAAAATTTCCAATCTGAAAACTCAACGAGCATTGCTCAGTCATAGTCACCTATTGTCCTCTTTTCAACCATGAGACCTTGTACAGATTTGGATGTGGAATTCTTTTCAACTTCAATTTCTCCATTACTTTCGTGGATACTAATTTTTTTGTACTTCTCCCATCTATGACAAGATGACAAAACTTATCATGAATTTTTCATTTAGTTTTGAACACTCTCTTTCTTTGTTTAGGCTCTTTTGTTGCCTCTGTCTAAGGCTTGAGTAATAATCTTCTAAACATTAGGTTTTCTCTTTGCTCTTTTTGAAGTACTTCCACATTCCCACCAGTAACTATTGTCTCATCTTCTTGAGTAACTTATGTCCTAGCCTCATTTCTTCTCGCTACATTCTGCCTCTCCATACATTATGATGCTTTGTGACCCTCTACTCCACATCTATAACATGTAATCACATACTTACCTTGACCAAAATATATTCCTTTGCCAGTGCTTCTTCCTCCTCTTATATTATGACTGTTGGTCGTTTCATACTCCTTTTCACTGTCTCTAGCAACACTTGCTCTGCCCTTGCCTCTAGTTCCTTTTCCCTAGAACTTTTGTCGCAATCTTTTTTCAATGTTTTCTTCCACCTTCAAAGCAACTTGATAGGCTTCATATACATTACTAGAGTAATGCGTTCTCATCGCATCCTAAATTTGATACTTCAATCCATTCACTTATCTTGCCACTCTTTGATACTCTCATTTCTTTATTCCTGACCTGAGGGGTAGTTTGAAAAACTCCCTTGTATATTCACAAACATATGTCTCTTTCTAACTTAATTTTTGCACATGCTTGCAAAAATTCTACTGGTAATTGATAGGTAGGAATTTCTCCTTGATTTTTCTCACCATCTTCCTCCAGGTTCTAATCTCCCTATCGGTTATCCTCTCCGTCTTTCTGCAACATATACCACCAAAATGCATCATGACCCTATAGTCATCGTGAATCGAACCCTATTGGGATCCTCAACATTTTCATTCTTAAAATATCTCTCAAGCAATCCTATCCAATCAATGAGAGTCCCGACTTTCAAACTACCATCATAGCATGAAACTTGCACCCTTGCACTATCTCTATCTTTCAAAAAAGATACTAAACATACTTTTAGGTTTGCTTCCTCAACATTTCACTCTTCTTCAGGCTCATATTCAAACTCTGAACCTATTTCAACATCTCCATACCTTCTGGTTTTGAGTTCTTCAATCCTCCTTCGCAATTCCTCTAGTTCTCTATTCCTTGCACCTCCTTGTGCTTCTCCTTTTCTTCATGGTGGCATCCTTATGATTTTTATTTCATCCCTCACTCGAACTAACATTCACAGGCCTTACCTTCGGGCACTATTCCTCACAACTTAGGAACTGAACCAACTCTTATACCACTTGATGCAATCACCCTAGATTTTGTAATTAATCCTTGCAAAAACTAGGTGTCTTCCCACAAAGTATACAAATAATAGCATCCTAATATATAGCATAAATTAATCATTAATCAATTCCATAAGGAATTTTACTGCTACATGAAAAGAAAATAAGAAACAAAACTAATGGATGGGAACAAAAATATCTTCATTAGTTAGAACACAAATTCATTTACAAGCTTATTACATCTCAGACGAATCTGGAATAGTTATTTCCTTTGTTTCTACCCCTTTTGCTATCTTTTCTCTTTTCCATTTATTCCTATGTGAAATGAAGTCAAATTTTGTTGAACTCCTCTGAGCCAAACCCCCTGCAATGTTTTATTTCCCCATTTATCTTTCCATTTCTTGTAATTTGAACCGTTCAAACCATTCAACTTCCCCAACCATTTCTTGTTTCCCCCCCTGGGTAGTTACACATTTCACCTTCCCAAAACTGTTTTCCAAATTTTGAGTTGACGATATTTAAACGGTTGTGACAACTTAAACTATTCATTTTCCCGCACTTATTCATCCCGCCACTTGTCATGATCCACTTACAATACACGTAGAGTTAAAAATGCATAATCTGTAACTTCTAAATACATCACACGGGTGTTGTAACAATGTGTTATAGCACAATGTTGCAACAATTGTTACAACACAATGTTGAAACAATTGTTACAAATTTGTGTTGGAACAATTGTTACAACATTTTGTTGCAACAATTATTATAGCATGTGTTGCAATAATTGTTACAACATGTGTTGCAACAACTGTTGCAGTACAATGTCGCAACAAGTGTTATAGCAAAACATGTTACAACAATAGGAATTTGACACTTATTCCTTCCTATGATTTATTAGCTTAAACTTGAAATATTTTTGGGTTGATGCAGATTGCTTGAGGCCAAAGATGCTCCTACATCACACCTCAACCTCACATCTCCTATATCCAACAACCAACCAAAAAACCCTAAAAGTAAAAACTTTTTATTTTTTGTTGTTTATAAGGAAATCTAATGGTAAAAAATCAAGGAAAAATATTAATTTATATTTCTTTCATTGTTAGTGCAAAGTTAACGGATTATTTCATTTCCTAGACAAATTTATCCTAGGGTTTATGCTTAATTGTGTATCTCTGATCCTAAGGAGACAAATAAACCCTATTGGATTGAGCTTCAAGGTGCTATCTAAAAGGAAAATTTTAGGGGCTAAATTTCTCCCATGGGCTAATTTTCCATGCTTTTTCCCAAAAAAATATTCGCCATTCTAAAAATTATTCGCCCAAATTCTATAGGACAGAATTAGTTTACCTTAAAAATCACCAAAATTGTATAAAAACTATATAAAATCCTTAGAAATTTGAATATTTTAACAAAAATATCGCCAAACATTTATAGTTGACATATAAAGGACCAATAAGATTCACCAAGGTTTCTACATTTCAAAATAAATTTCCATCCTTAAAATTATCCCTGGTTATCTAACATTTTGTGGGATGATTTAAGGTGATTCTCAAATCTGGAAATTAAATTGCAGCCTTAAAAATCAGATTTGGTGAAACCCTAAGGCTAGGATTTGGTGCATCAAGGTGTTGTTTTTCTCATTCCTAGCCTCTACTTCAATTCTAGATTGTTTTCTTATGTTTATATTACATATCTAGAGGTGAATTTGATCTCTTATGTACTTATAAATGTTTATCATTTACTTAGAGGTTTTTTTTGTGAATGCCAAGTGCTAACTTGTGAAACCCTAGGGGGATTCACCATCCATTTTACAAGTTCTTTCTTAGTTAATGTTTATATATATTTAGAACTTGTCTCTAACACGTGTTTGGTTTTTATTGCATATAATATCTATTGACCAAGAGGAAACATCCAATAGATCTTGTTCTTTGTGCTTAATCTCTCTCTTGGATGGTATTTTCATGACCTAAATTTGAAATTATTGTCTTATTTTATAAATCAGATTTAGAAGAGAAAATACAGCCATAATATTGTTCTCTTAGCATATAATCAAGTGGTAAAAACAAGAACACATTTCACCTTTGATTAATGCTAATGTATTCATTCTTTGTGCCCTAAAGTAGCTTGAAGTGGTTCTAACCTCTTGTGAGTTTTGTTTGTTGAGAGATAGATGATCCAAATGGATATTGGTATCCACCTACCTATTCCAACTGGCTCACATGCAATTTTCATCATTGGAAGTTATTTCCTAGATTTTCAAGTCCTAAACTTTCGGGGCCGTTTTGAGGCCCTAAACAACATTTTTGGAGCTTGCCATAGTCAAACTGTAGACAGAGTCAGAGTTTGACAACATAATGTGTAGTCCTCAGATAGACCTTTCAAACAGGATATCATGTGCCTAAAATGAAGATCGTATGAAAAATTTACGACCCCGAGAAGTTGTTGTTACAGGTATGAACTAACTGGGGGGGGGGGGTGAATCAGTTAGTTTAGATTATTATCAATCTCTCTTCTTTTTAACTTTGAATCATTAATCTTAGTGGCGGTGAGTCTTTACTGTGAAATTCAGAGTTGTAAACATAAAGCAGATAACATAAAGAATAGCAATCACACACAACATTCACTCGCAAGTATGAGACACAGATTTTTCAAGAGGAAACCCAACCAAGGAAAAAACCTCGTCTTCTTAAGATGTTAAGCAAGCTCCAACTGCGTTACATCTCATCTTTTATGAGCACCAACTCATAGAGGCTACAACCTCTGATTGCCAGCACCAACTGGCTGAGAGCACCAACTCCCACAGAATCCCATCACCCACTGGGTGGAAGCACCGACTTCCGTTTTACTTCAGCACCAACTGAGTGAAGGCACCAACCTTCAGATTCTACAAGCACCCACTTGCAGAGAAAGAGACATACGTCTCCCTAGCACCACCCTACCACCCTTATTTGCCTAAATAAATATTGCTTGAAACAACTTGTTCATTCTGATACAGCTTGCTTACCCTTTCTGCTGATCTGCTCTGCACTCTTCGCTGTCTCTGATCTGCTGCTCTGCTTCACTGTCCTCTGCAGCCCATTCTCAGCGTCTTCTCCTGTCACGCAGATTCTCCTCTTCCTTCTCTCACCTGCAGAGCTCTCTCTTCTGCTCATTTCAGCTACCCTTTCATCTTGGTTCCAGCGCATTATATTGTTTTTCCACATGCAGAGGTTTTCCTTGCTTTTCTCTACTTCAACTGCAGTTTCCCTTTCTTTTGTTCTTTCTTCTGCTTTT
>ML789721.1:135573-159182 GCA_009831015.1 Picea engelmannii | reverse complement strand
CTCCCTGATTTTCTGAACTGGCTCTTTGCATGCCTCCTCTACGCATGCCACCTCATGCAACGCTGTGTTCCTCCTGACTTAACTGCCAGTCTAATTTTAGACTGAAAGTCCTTCCACCGTCCAGAGTGATTAGAGAAACCCAATTGGAGAAAACTTCCAGACTTGTCAAAGCAGATGAAGGACCCCCGCCAAACTCTGGATTTAGCAATGTTTAGCTCCGTTGATTGTGTATTATAGCCGTTTGATGCTTGGCCACACCAATCGCGTTGTGAATGGCATCATTCGTGCTGTTTCTTGATTGGTAACTTCTGCTCCTAGTCATGGTCGTGGCTAAGGCGTGCGTTTTATCAGCAAAGATCCAACGCTATTTCAGCATAGTGTTTCTGCATCTGTGTTTCAGCATCAATTCCAGCTTCCGTGTTCCAGCATTTGTGTTCCAGCACTTGCGTTTCAACACTTGTGTTCCAGCACTTGTGTTTCAGCATTTGTGTTCCAGCTTCTGTTGTGCGTGCTCCATAACCAGCCGATTTCCATCAATGACAACCGTGACGTCTGCGTCATCATCTATGCTCCAGCTTCTATGTTTCAGCATTTGTGTTCCAGCACTTGCGTTTCAGCATTTGTGTTCCAGCACTTGCGTTTCAGCACTTGTGTTCCAGCACTTGCGTTTCAGCACTTGTGTTCCAGCACTGGTGTTTCATCATTTGTGTTCCAGCACTTGCGTTTCAGCATTTGTGTTCCAGCACTTGCGTTTCAACACTTGTGTTCCAGCACTTGCGTTTCAGCACTTGTGTTCCAGCACTTGTGTTTTAGCTTCTGTCTTCCAGCATCTCTTGTGCGTGCTCTATAACCAACCGATTGCCATCAATGACAACCTTGACCATCTGCGTCATCTCTGCTATAGCCATATTTCCAACAGTTGTTGTACCAACTTACTCAATCGGGGCCCACTTGACTTTTGAGGCTTCATCTCCACATTGGGGCCACAAACCTTTTGGATTTTCATCTTCAGAGGGCTAGGTTTTTGGATGTTTAGGGTTTCTCCATTTATATTAAAAAATCCTTTAGAGCCTCATTGTGTTGATCTTCTTCTTTCGAATGAGTGTAATCATCACATCTCTTCTCAGAGTTAAGTTGCCACCATTCTAGCGAGTCTTTCACTTTGTAATTTTACAGTTCTGTACATTTCACTCATTAATATAAATTGTGTATTATTGTATATTTGTGCCTCTTGTTATATATATCTTATAGATATTTGTTACATTATTGGATCTCTTGCAATATCTCGATATATTTACTTATTATATCTCCGCTCTCATTTCATGCTCAAAATAATCTGGATCAGTGGTTTTGACGCTTAAAATTGAAACAATGAATACTGCTTGCAAATGATTGCCAAGCTCTATTATTTATTTATAATAATAATAATAAACTAGTAGGTGGGACCCCCTTGTAGACTAGTGGCGCTATGATGGATGTGTTACACTTATATTTTTCTTTGTTGTTATAATGATGCCAACATAGTCTTCTACAGTTGATGATTCATGTCATGGTTTTAATCGTTATGGAAACATAAGATGGTTGGTTGATTGCTGCATGAATAGATGGTTTTGATGGTCACTCGCAACTTATGGTTGTACGATGGATAAAAGGATTATTTTTTATAGGTTATGTGTTTATGCATTAAACATCGATTGATTATTTTATATATTATTTTATACAAAAGGATGATATGGGAGCTTAAACACAAAGAAAAAAAAAGACTATGTACAAGCTCTAAGGTTATTTCCAGTTGTGACAAAAGAAGGGTGTATAGACCCTTGCTGCTAGACTTATGTTCTTGGATTAAAAGTTATGTGTGAGGCATATATGGTAACATTATAGCATATGGTTGTTGTTAAAATATTTTGACATGACTTAGGGTGGCACACTATGTAATGGATATAACATTGGGATATTTTTTTGATTTAATGGTTAATGTTATGGTGGATTAGTTGGCTTATACATTGAGTTGAATGAGGTTGGGGAAGGAAGCGACGTGCATTTACTGCATGTCATTCAAACAACCCTCGATCCCGTCACCCTAGCCATACTTGCATTTGGTTTTTCGGCTCTTGTGGTTGTTGATGCTCCACGATTTTTTGTTGTGAAATAAGAATACAGTTCAACTCTCTCCATCAAGAAAGATTTTCCAGGTATGGTTCCTTTATTTTCCATCCATGATGGTTCCTCTGTGTTATGAATTTATTTTGGTTCACAATTGCATGAGGTCTGTGTTTTTCTTAAGTTATTCGACTGTGTATCAATGTTTTTTTTATGGTTACTTCTGTGAATACTCTATATTGGTGGAGTTTTAAAGAAAAGGAATGGTTATTCATTGTTGTGTGTAGCCTGTGCATTGGATTATTGGTTAAAAACATGTTCGGTCAGCTTGGGGTTTTTGGTTTGGTTCTCTGTGGAAAATTATGATTATGGTTTAGCAAAGCTCTGAGTTTTGGTGCATGAGTTTTACAACCAGTCTCGGTGTTAAGTTTTTGTCACTCCTTTTCGTCTCGGTGGTTGATATGTTTCGTTCCTATGGGTTGCAATGCAAACTATTAAGAGTTGGAGTGTTCTTGCCTTGTTCTGGCCAAGCCCCGAGCTATCTTTTGTCATGGAATTTCATTCATTATCACTGTGGCTAGAAAGCATTGTAAAATTGGGTTTTAGCATCACCCAAAATTTTAAATGGAAGCTTGTATAGTTTTGGTTGGCCATGGGTTGTGTTTGGGCATTCTCTTCACATATTTTAAGCATTCGCTTCCTTTCGTCTCTGTTGGAGGTGGCTGACTGTTTGTTTTGGTAATCCTCACTGTCAAGGTTTTTGGTTAAAGGTTATGTGTTTGTGGTAAAATTTTAAAGGGCACGAGTTATCCGCGTCCCTGAAGAATTATTCATTTGGTCGAGATTTTGTTCTTACTTCTATTTGTTGTGTTAAACCCTAAACACAATCTTGGTCTTGTTTCATTCATGTCAAGAGAAAAAGAGACACCTGTGTGTGCTTGGTCTATTGAGAACGACTTGGTTTTGTTTCTCCTCGAGCACTATTTGGCTCTGTCCCTTGTTAGGAATTTCTTTTAAAATAAGTTTGTACATGAATCTCAGGCTCAGAGTTACATGTTATTAGTTGAATGCTATTTTGAATTAAGACTTATGTTGATAAACGCCTGTGTGTGATTGAATCGGGGCCCGATTATGAGTTTTAATGCCAGTGGATTATGTCAAACAATGTTGGAAAGTTGACATTTGGTGGTTAATACTGGGCCTATTCTTATTTGAGTTCAAGGAAAAAATATTGGATGTGTATGACTGGAATCAATGTGCATATTCTATTTGGTTTTAAAAGGAAAAGGGGCTTAGCATTGGAACATGAAAGACTGTGGTTCGAGTGGTTATAATGTTATTATGAAAATGGCAATGATTTTATTATAACTATTGTATAGATATTGTATAGATGCAATGGTTGCTATAATTGAAGTATTCTTGGCATATGAATTATTTTGTTTGAAGTCAACAAACATTTTGTCAATAAGGGACAATTAAATGGTTTTGGTTTTAAAAGTGAATGCTTATTGGATTATGAGGTCTGAACAGAGTTATGGTTGTTGTTTGATTTGATTTATTTTTATGAACAATATCCATATTTTATTCCCTCCCATACTATCACTTTTTCGCTCATTATACCCCCCTCATGATTCCTATTTCATTTTTACATGACTATAAAATAAATTAAAAACTTTGTATAACAGTGATAAAAGATATGACACGAAAATAGGTGGCAGCTGATATTTTTGGTATTTGATTGCATAGTTAAATTATTTAATGAATTGTTGAGCAGTAATTGTGTATTTGTCCCCTGTCATGCTACCACTTTTCCGTTCATTACAATCCCTTCAGATGTCCCATGAAGCCTATCCACCCCCTGCTCACTTGGAAATTATTAAATGTTTTCTTATGGATGGATTTGCATGGGTTTTGTGTCAATTTTTGAGCCAAAATTTGTTTCATGAAAGAAAAATGTCATATATGGTTTATTAAGGGCTAGTTATTGATGAATTGTTGCATACATGATGAGTTTCTTCAGCAGAGGAAACCATGGAAGAAATAATAGAGGAAGAGGTAACTTGAACAAAGGGCCTAGAAGGCCTAGATTCTCTATTCATTTTGAACGCTGACCCCCAGGAGTTGAAACCGTTGTTTCAAGATGGGTTCTTCAATTGGATTGGGAAAGGAATAGTATAGCCTAGACTAGAGAGACCTCCCTTCCAGCCTCAAAACATCCATGGTATTCATGTGCCTCCTCACGCGTCCTTACAACTAGAAGTCCCTGTGAATGATGGATGGCAAGAGATTGTCAATTTGGTAGTCTCTCACCGTCGTGGCTGGACCAACATGTCATTACCTCCTCCCCCACCTGTAAATCCTAATGTTCAAATTGCCCCTGTGCATTCACCTGTTCAATCCTCTCATGTTAGAAAAAGGCTTAAAACTGATGTTCCCAATGTGCAAGATAAAGGTAAATTTGTTGCCTCCCCTTCATCTCCTTCAAATGAATCTTCAAAATCAGTGTCCCCCCATATGCATCTGAAGGACGATTGTTCCCATGTTATTAGTGAGATAAATCATCAAGGTTTGAATCAACCAAAGGCTAGTTCTGGGAAGTCCAAAGGGGACAACAGTGATAGAAGAAATATTGCCTCTCAAAGTGGGAAGTATGGATTTTAATTTATGTGTTTATGATTGATTTGTTGAAGACAATGGTCTGTAGAAAGTTTTGGACATCAAGCTATTTTTTGGATAATGTGGTTATTTACATGTTTTGGATATGATTTGAATTATTTCTGATATTTAATATTCAAATTTTGGAAGTATTTATGGGAGATACAAGGAAACATGTGTTTAAATGACCATCTAATTGTGTTTATTTTTGAAAAGAATAAAAGAAGTGAGTCACAAGGGGTCCCACCTACTTATTTATTATTAATTAAAGACCCTTAACTATTATTATTATTATTTCTCATAAACTAAAATTAGTTAAGTTCAACTAACTTAACTAAAGAAAGTAGTTGAACTACTTTAACTTATTGGGAATGCATAAAATCCAAATGAGATGGAAGAACAAGGGGGAATAGGAGGAGAAAACAAGACTAATATTTGCTCTTTTGTTTACATGAGATAGTACAGTTTTCATTCATTCTTGAGTTATTCAAAGCCTAATTCTCTTTTTGATAGCATGGTCCTATTGTAGATAGCAAGGTTCAAAGCTAAACCATATCATTCAGATGCTTGTTTTAGAGGTGTTGATCTATCTTTGATAGTCTGTGTATACTTGTTTGTTTATGGATTAAATTTCATAGCTGATAAAGGATATTGTGCAGAGTCAAATTGGCAGCAGTCTATGGCAAGCCAATCCAGATTATAAATTTTATTTTTTACTTCTTGTCAGAGTCCTTTTGTATGGTTTACATCGTGGATATCTAAATTAGACTTTGGTTCATGCTCTCACAGGGGTTTTGTAAAGAGAAAAACACTTTTGATTTCTTGGAATGAAATAAATCAGTTTGTTATTCTGTCTCATTTGTGCATATTTATGACTTGGTCACTTTTGATTTTCGATCTCCATATTTACTTTTTGTAATGTGCATATGTTTTTGAAACTAAAAATTAAAATTTTATTTTATTTTTGCAACATTCTTTTCATTAATAAATCAGCCTAAGCCCTGGTAATTAATACTTGTGGATTGGGAAATTATTTATGAGGCTATAAAGCATAGGTTGATATTCTTGACTATCTTGTCCTATCCATACAAGATTCGAAAATGATTGGGTAAGATAATTCATATATTTTCCTCAACATTTATTTGGCGACCATACTGGGGAGATCTTCCATATCTCTCTGGTTGATTGAATTCACATTATCATTGAATATTTTATGTTGCTTCTTTTGCTTCTTTGACTTTTTTCTTTTCTTCATGATAGTACTGGTTACAAGGAAGCCCAATATTGATCCCGGTCTTAAAGACCAAACCAACATTTCTCTAACCTTATTCAATACCATCCTAGAGACCGCTAACACCCGGGATGAGCTTGAATGCTCATGGGTAGTGATTGAATAAGACATGAGTGTCCGAGAAAGCTGGGAATCCAGTCAAAGACAACCTAGGAATCAACCATAACTTTCTTTTTCTTAAATTTTTGATATTTTTTTCATGTCCTTAAACCCTCACATCTCTAGGAGAAGAAGAGGTTTATCACCTGAGATCAACCCTATTTCTGAAATAGGAAGAATAAACATTGTTTTGTCAACTCAACAAGGTAATCTAAGGAGAACTTTGTCTGATTCAGCCAATTCATCTTTCTCTCCCTTACCCATCATCCATAAAATGGCATATGGAAGTGGCTCTGGTGGCATTGGAGGTGCCTCAAATTACCAACCTTTGGCCTCATCAGTGATTGGCAGCTTGTATAGTCATGAAATTCCAGTCCAATCAGCTACAAACCCTACCAAGGTCATTAAGGATTATGGGCTCTTTCAATTCGAAGAGGATGATACTACTACCTCGTGGCATGTATTCTCCCCTCTAAACCTAGCACCTACCACTCGCCCACTTCCTAAATTCAAAGAGAATCTCCTTAAGTTTTATGTAAATAACACAATCACTACTAATGAACACTTGGTGGCATTCTCTAATTCCTGTCACAATATAGGAGCTAATGACAATGATACTTGTATGTTCTTATTTGTTAATTCCCTTGAAGGGAAAGCAACGATAAATTATTTTGATCTTCCTCCCAAGATTATTTCAACTTGGGAGGAGTTAGTTTATTGGTTCAAATATACTTGTGGGCAGTCTAAGAGCCCAGCCGAACAATTACATGAATATAATAACATTGCATACAAAGACAATGAAACTATCAAGTCTTTCAACTTACGTTTCACCAAGTTATATAACCAAATTCCCGAACTTATCCGCCCTCAGAACCAAGCCTCTTTTTATACATTACTATAATTCTCTACCTTCCCCCTATCGTCATAGGATTGAAGAAAAATCTATTGAAAATCTTGGTTTTTCTCTGCATACTTGTTTAGAGTATGAAGAACAGCTTGAAAGAGTAGGTCTTCCCAAGGGAGACTCAATTAAACAAATGGACATGTCCGCCCTCTTATAGCTTGTACAAGATATGAATAATCGAATGATAGCATATGAGCCAAAGGGATACCTCTCAAAGAACATCATAGTCTTAAGGGAGGGAATAATTTCATCTTATATAGAAAGCATCCCATAGCCTAATGTAAATTATATCGAAGAGGACCTAGGAGTGTACTCCATCTTTGCTGATGAGGACAACACTACCTTGGAACAAATCGACCTAGAGGATGGGATGTGGCATATGCACTTTGATGGTTCATGCTCCAATGAAGGAAATGAAGTTGGCATTATCTTGTACTCTCCTTTAGGTAAAATTCACAACTTTTCTTATAGGTTATATTTTTCTTGCATAAACAACGTCACCGAATTTGAAGCATTACTGCTAGGCATTGAAAATGCCTATAATTTAGGTTGTGGTCACCTTACAGTTTTTGGGGACTCTGAACTTGTTGTAAACCTTGTACGTAAGATATATTCTCCTAGAAACAAGTTAATGAAATGCTACACCAAACTGTTTGGGTGCTTATATTGAACTTGCTATCATTTAACATCACTCATGTTAAAGGGGAATTGAACTCAATGGATGACATGCTAGTTGTTTTTGCATCCTCTCCTACTCGAAAACTTCTGCCACAAAGACCTGATTGCACTTTTCAATCTTTGTATCGCCCTCATATCCCTGACAATGTAGAATCATGGCAGGTCTTCCCTAGTGATGAAAGCATATGTTCTTTCATACAAAATGAACCTTATAAGCCCAAGGAGATTATATCAATGGAAGATAAAAAAAATCTGAAGTGCTTGACTCCCCTAGAAATTTCATTTTCATCAAGTGATGTAGGCAACAAAGAAAAACTTAAAGAAGAGGAGGCGAAAAGGAAAGTGTATGAAACCATTTTCTTGAACATTGGGACACTTGATTTTCCAAAGAATGTTAAGATAGGTGTCCAATGTATTGACGAAGAGAAGTCGATATTCACTGAGTTACTTCGTGAATTTCAAGATGTTTTTGCTTGGTCTTATGAGGATATTCGTGGTTTTGATCCTGCTCTTATACAACATTCCATTCCTATAAAGGAAGGCATAAAACTGGTTAGGAAAAAACAAAGACCCATTAACCCCACACTGGAAGAAACTATTAGGAAGGAGTTGGAAAAACTCTTGAAGGCTGGGATAATTTTCCCTGTTAAGTATTCTGAGTGGGTTTCCAATTTGGTTCCCGTTCGGAAAACAACTGATCAAATCAAACTATGTGTTGATTTCCTCTAATTGAATAGAGCTAGCGTGAAATACCATTTTCCTCTCCCTAATATGGAAATTATTTTGCAACAAGTTGTAGGGTCACATATGATGTCCTTACTTGAAGGTTTTTCTGGTTATAATCAGATCAAGGTAAAAATGACAGATAAATATAAAACCACTTTTATTACACATTGGGGCACATTCTCTTATGAATGTATGCCTTTTGGCTTATCTTATACAGGTGCCACTTTCCAAAGAGCTATGCAAATAGATTTTGATGATGTAATCGGAAAAGTTATTCATATTTATCTTGATGACTTAACTATATATTCAAAAAATCGATCAAATCATTTTGGTCATCTTAGAAAGGTTCTCATGCGATGTAGGAAATTCGACATTTCTTTAAATCCTTGTAAGTCTATATTCGGAGTTACCAAGGGAAATATCCTTAGGTACATTGTCTTTGATTTAGGAATAAGCATAGATCCCGAAAGGATTGTTGCTATCCTAAATCTTCATGCTCCTACTTCCAAAAAGGAGGTTCAAGCCTTTATGGGCATTATCAACTTCGTCTGTAGGTTTGTTCCTGATTTTGTTGTAATGGTCAAACCAATTCACAATATTATTAAGCAATATTGCTCCTTTTCTTGGACTGGTGACGTCGAAAGTGCTTTTGTAAGGATTAAGAAGGAAATCGGTTCCACACTAGTTTTGGCGAAGCCAGATATTGAGAAAGAATTTATTATATATACTAAGGCCACAAAGGAAGTAGTCTCTGCTATCCTCATACAATGTGATGACCAAGTTAACAAAAAACCAATAGCTTACATGAGTCAAAGATTGTCAGATGATGAATTCAAATATTCTTACATTGAAAAACATTATTTTTCTCTTGTTAGAGTTGTTGAGAAATTTTTCCACTTTATCTTCGGTAAGCACACACTGGTAAATTCCCTTTACCTACTGTCAAGTTTTTTCTCTCACAGACTTATCTTTCAGGGAAGCTTTCACATTGGCTTTCCAAGATCCAGGAGCATGATTTAACCATCGTGACTTCTAAAACCATTAAGGGATGTGACTTAGCCCTTCACTTGGCTCAACATGCTGAAGCAAGTGAAGAAATTGATGAACAAAATAATCCTCTGTTAGCATTGTTTTACATTGATAGTCAAATCCTTCCTGTAGCTGAAAATCCTTGGTACAAAGATCTGGTATATTACTTGAAAAATCAGATATGTCTAGATAACTTAGATACTCATCAAAGGAGAAGGCCCTGTCTTGAATCTTCCAGATACTTCATTTTAGGATACTTCTTGTTTAGGAGATCTGTCAATGGTATATTACTTTGTCATGTGAATAATGAGGAAGCACGTAAATTGTTACAAGAGACCCATGGAAATTCAATTTCTGTCATTCATGTGGGTGGCCAATTTTCTGCTAAGACTACTACTTTTAAGATTATCAGGAAAGGGTACTATTGGCCTTCAATTTTTCTTGATTCTTATAATTTTTCAAGATATTGTGACAAGTTCCAAAAGTTCACGAGGAAAGAACGTCTTTATGCCATGCCTTTACAACTTGTCCTCCCTGACTTTCCTTTTTCAAAATGGGGTCTGGACTTTATCGGTCCTATTAATCCTCCATCCTCAACAGGGAAATTTTTCATCTTGACAACCACGGATTATTTTACAAGATGGACCGAGGCTATCCCACTTAAGCATTTGCAGGATGAGCAGGTGATTTATTTCCTTGAGAATAACATTTTTTCCATATTTGGCCTTCCTTTTTTACATATTTGGCCTTCCCTCTTTTATTTCTACTAAGCTGACTCAGTTTCTATCTAAACTGTGAGTTAAACATTTTACCTCATAAGCTTATTATCCTCAAGGAAATGGGCAATCCGAGTCTACTAACAAAATTCTGGTTATAATTATCAAGAGTATCATTGAAGATAATCCTATTCAATGTCACACTCTCCTCACTTACGCAATTTGGGTAGATCGCACTACCACCAAGGTGAGCATTGGTTGCACTCCCTTCCATCTTGTTTATGGTCAAGAAGCCATTCTGCCTACCGAGATGGAACTTTCGTCTCTAAGGCTGATACTACAGGTTGAAGAATTAAATTCTTCCAGTATATCTCAAAGGATAAATGCACTCTTGTCTTTAGAGGAACAAAGGACGTTTGCCTTGGATAACATAAAGAGAAGACAACAAACTGTTAAAAGATATTTCAATAAAAGTGCAAAAGTTGTCAAATTCAAGGTTAATGAGAAAGTCCTGATGTGGGATTCATCTAATCTTGATAGAGGAAGACATTCAAAGTTCCAAAAGTTATGGTTGGGTCCTTTTAAAATCGTTTTTGTCCTGGGCGCAAACTCATATATTCTAAATGACTTGGAAGAGCGATTGTTTTCCTATAGCACCAATGGTTCCCACTTAAAAACACTATGTGGAACCAACTTGAAAGTTTAAATGTTGTATGAAATTATTGTTGTACTATAATTTGTTTTATTACTTTAGTTTTACTTTGCTGTTATTTTTGTTGTTGTTTCATTTATGTTATTTTACTTCTTTTATTGACTTCTTTTCTTGTCAGAAATAAAATTTTGGATCAATTTTGCCACAAAAATGTTATTCTGCAAGTATTGTTAATCAATAAAAATCAGGTTACACAACTGTCATGATGTCCCCCTTGAAGACATCACTGGAATTGTTATTTGCTTCAATACTGTTGTTAGATAAGATAGTTGGGTTTTGTCCCTATTTTTGCTTCCCTTTTCTTCCCTCCGTTCCGAGATTAAAAAGAGAACACCATAGTTTTTCTCCTTAAATCAAAGAATGCTTTCACTATGATTAATCAAATGTTATGCACACCGGAATAACCCCCTCAAACGTAACATTTTCCATAAGTTATTCCCTAAATCCCAAATCATATTTTCCCTTAAATCGCTCACTTCCCCTGTTGCATAACCATTTTGTTATACATTCCTTGGTCTAATGTTCACCTGGTCTATGAAACTAGACAAACTGAGTTCTTAATCTGTTGGAAATAGATTTCCCTGTGGAGTCGCCAGTTTGTTGATGCTTAAAATTGAAACGATGAATATTTCTCACAAATGATTGCCAAGCTCTATTATTTATTTATAATAATAATAATAATAATAAACTAGTAGGTGGGAACCCCTTGTATACTAGTGGCGCTATGATGGATGTGTTACACTTATATTTTTGTTTGTTGATATAATGATGCCAACACAGTCTTCTAGAGTTGATGATTCAAGTCATGGTTTTAATCGGTATGACGACATAATATGGTTGGTTGATTGTTACATGGATATATGGTTTTGATGGTCACTCGCAACTTATGGTTGTACGATGGATAAAAGGATTATTGTTTACAGGTTCTGTGTTTATGAATTAAACATCAATTGATTATTTTATATATTATTTTGTACAAAAGGATGATATGGGAGCTTAAAAAAAAAGAAAATGTAAACGCCCTAAGGTTATTTACAATTGTGACAAAAGAAGGGTGTATAGACCCTTGCTGCTAGACTTATGCACTTTGATTAAAATTTATGTGTGAGGAATATATGGTAACGTTATAGCATATGGTGGTTGTTAAAATATTTTGACATGACTTAGGGTGGAGCACTATGTAATGGATATAGGATTGGGATATTTGTTTGATTTAATGGTTAACATTATGGTGGATTGGTTGGATTGTACGTTGAATTGAACGAGGTTAGTTAAGGAAGTGACGTGCATTTGCTACACGTCACTCAAACAACCCTCGAGCCCGTCACCCTAGCCATACTTGCATTTGGTTTTTCGGCTCTGGTGGTTGTTGATGCTTCACGATTTTTTGTTGTGAAAGAAGAATACATTTCAAATATCTCCCTCAAGCAATATTTTCTAGGTATGGTTCCTTTATTTTCCATCCATGATGGTTCCTCTGCATTATGAAGCTTAGAATTGCATGAGGTCTGTGTTTTTATTAAGTTATTCTTTTGTGTATCAGTGTTGTGATGATGGTTACTTATGTGAATACTCTAGATTGTTGGCGTTTTAAAGAAAAGGAATGGTTATTCCTTGCAGTGTGTAGCCTATGCATTGGTTTATTGGTTAAAACCATGTTCGATCAGCTTGGGGTTTTTGGTCTAGTTCTCTGTGGAAAATTATGATTATGGTTTAGCAAAGCTCTGAGTTTTGGTGTATGGATTTTACAACCAGTATTGGTGTTAAGTTTTTGTCACTCATTTTCGTCTCGGTGGTTGATATTGTTATCACTCCAAGAGTCACTCTAGGTTGTAGATCGAGTGAGCTTGGTAACTTAATCAAATGTTCAAATAAAGGTATAAAATGGATCAAGTTGAATGATGTGTTCATGAACTCTCTCACTCAAGACACACTTGAATACATCCAGACAAAATAAGGCGCTCAAGAGTACTGATCAAATGGTTTTGCATACTGATATGGATGAAGAATGCTTACTATACCATCAAGATCATATACATTTCAAACACATATGAAAGGATGGTTATAACAAGGAAACAATACATGTGGTTTTTCCTACTAATGCAATGATAAAAATACTTTCATCAATCATTGTATAAACAAAAGAAATGAGCATACATTCGACCACGTGTACAAGGCAAATAGATGAAAAGATATCTGAACAAGAACTCTGAGAAGTGATTATATTCCAATATATATATCAAAAGGTCTTTACAAAAAGAAGACTTTTCAAATCTCCAACTTCGAACCCTTTACAATGTAAACTTCATGGACTAAATAACCTTTACAATCCTTAACTAAGATCCTCTAAAGATGGATCGAATAGCTACATATTTTCTTAGATATTATTTGTTTACAAAATATTAGGATATAGATCCTATTTCTATGGGATTAAACCCTCATCCTTAAACTAAGTCTTCGACTACTTCATAGGCTTTGCTGGAGGATAATATAGATCTTCTAGAATCATCAACAACAATTGGGCTTCAATTCACCTATTCTTTGACCAAAAATGAGTCCAAATGTGACTTGGCTTCTTATACGTTGAGGATGAACTGGTTTGCAGCATGATACATAGAAAATAGATGACAGGCGCTACAAACTCATGTAGAAGACTATTTTTCCAAACTGCTTGAAAAATTGCTTGAAATTTGTTTTGAAGGTTAGGAGTCTGCTTGATATGAATACATACCATTTTCATTTACTAATATTATTAGGATTACTCATACTTCATCCCAATAATATTTCATTCATACTCAATCTTAATCTTCATATGAACCTTATTCTACCCTTAGCTCAAGAACCAAAACAAAGTATGAGTCAATGTATGAATTTTTGAGTTGCACTGATAGCATATCATACTGTATGACCCTTCTATGCAAGTATTTTGAACTTGCAATAATCAAAATCCTTCACTTACATGCCTTATATTTCCCAAGAACCAAAATTTGCAGCTTAATATAGGTAAAAATAAATTATCCTTGTTCAATAACCTTGAAGACAAAATATGAGCAGTAGATATCTAAAGTATAACATGCTCATCATCATTCAACAAAATTTGATCACAAAATTTTCAAAACACATTTTCTCATCAATCAACTTGCTTAGAAGAACTTGGTGAAGTGGTCTCTTTCAGAAAAATGGCCAAGTTTTTCTTACTCAGCATACTCTTTGCCAAGTATATGTCTTCAGCCAACTTCCTATTATCTGCTCTCACACTGAGATTTTGCTTGTACATATTAACTAGTTGAATCATTTGTATCCCTTTCCTCTTGATACTCTTCCTTAGCTTGGTGCATTCCTCGACCAACTCACCCATTTGAGTAGTAAGGTCACTACTCAAAGTGGCATTCTTTTGCTTCAATACTTGATTTCTGCCTGGGATGCAAGTAAATTATCCTTTTTTCTCTTGGATGACATGACTTCAGGAGATAGCTGCAGAGGTTTAGAATGTGATTCCTTTAACTAGACAATGGCTTTAAGTGCTTCTTTTTCAATAGGGGATGCCTTCAACTTGGGTAGCTTGGTTCTTGGCTTAATGAGTTCAATTTTTTAATGAGACTGCTTAGTTATAGTAAGCTTGTTCCTGGATGACCTTGTAGGGGGGGGTACTCCTATTTTAATTTCAATGATCTAGATTTCATCATCAACCTCCATAGGTGAAGGTTCAATAGGGAGTTTTGACTGTTTCTCAACAACAATTTTCTCCTGATGTTCTTCAATCAACTCAAGATTCCTTCGGGATGATCTCCTAAAATATGGTGGACCAATATTGAATGGAACACTTTGTACATGATCATCAATTTCTACTAGAGGAAGTTCGATAGGATGTTCAGGTTCTTCTTCAGTGGTGACCTCTTTGGCCTTACCTTTCCCTTTATTCCTCTTATAAGTTCTAACAGGTGGTGTATTTTGAGAAACAGGGGCTTGGGAAGACTGTGGTACTTCAACTTTGGAATCATAAGGAGGTATAGTAGTCTTCTTCCTAGGGGTCTTAGACTTAGAAGAAGAAGCGGGCATATCAATTTGGTAATTGGAAACAAACAAGAAGGTAGGCCCAAATTTACATTCCTTCTTCAATTTCTCAGTGACTATCAGTTTGATTAAGGCATGATGGAAGATTGATTTCTGAAGTTTTTCAGGCTTTCTTTGAGCAAGCACAATCATTCTTTGTAAAATCATAAAGAGAAAATAGGGTAAGTCAATTTCTCTCTTACCAGTAAAATGAAGAAGCAACTTGAAGTGGTATTGTAGGAATTTGTTGTATCTACCCTCACAAGTGAAATACCTTTGAATGATAAAAAGGATTTTATCATAGGCTTCAAAAAGCCAACTCCTGGTATTCCCTTTACAAGATTTTCTCCTTGATGCTCTAGCTTCAACATGTCTTTACACCAATCTTCTTTCTCTAACTTCTCCGCTTTGAACCAACGCTCTCCAGTCCTTGGTATCTCTGTGACTTCAACTATTAAATTCACTGTCAAATTTATCTCCATAGGGCCAACCTGAGTTTTTCCATCCTTATAGTTCTTCACAAAATCTCGACTGACCTCCAAGTGATGGCCATCACATTTTTGGCAGTATCTCAGACATCCCAAACATTTAAATGAGTCCATATGATTCATATTTTGCTCAATCAAACTTGTATCAATAGGCTCAAATCTATATAAGGAGCCAGACCTCCTCATGGGCGTTGCATCCTTGGGATCCATCTTCAAATAGTCAGCTTCATGTAGCACTTCTGAAAATAAAGAGTTAGTTTACAAAGAGCAAATAGAAATTCTTTCTTCTCATGCAAACTCTCCTTAGGCAAACACGAATTTGATGACTGGATGAGCGATTGGAGGGAGATTTAAACTCATGTTGAGGTGTTAGACTTGTCTAGATTCCTCCTTGAAGTCATTTCACCGAGACAGAGCCAAACTCAGGAGTTTGGAGCATACCAAGTGATGAAATGATGATATGCGTTGATAACTCGGGAATTGTTAGTGCATTACATGTAAATCAGGTGCCAAGCACTGCAAACTTGTATTGAATGAGTACTTTTGACCTTTCAATCTCAAAAAGTGAGAGATTTGGCAATGATGACTAATTATGACCATAATTGACTGTTAAGATCACATGTTGCACTTGAAAATATCATGACTCGATCTTATATTTGATTTTGACACACTTAGACTTAGGAAATAAACTCTTCATGATCACTTAGTCACTAACAATATGACTAGACTTAAATGATCAAAATCAAACGAGGGACCCACTTATTCGATTATTAAGGCAAAAGAAAAACTTAACCTATTACCTAAGACTTCAAATAAAAAAAACATATTTGGGAGATAACATCTGGATCCTATTGGGGGTGGAAGCCTTCCTGTGAGGTTCCAAGAACATAGTAGTTGCAGTCTCCTTTCCACTCAATTTGAAACCCTGCAGCCTCCTCTTCTTATTGAGATCAAATCATTGTTCAAAAATATAAATCTTGAACTCTATAATGCCTATTCCATTGGGTGGTGGAGTCTTATACTGTTGCAAACCAACAAAATGAAGATAATCTACCTGCTCAGATGGCGAGCTTATTCTCTTTCCTACTCCTACTTCTAATAAGAAGAAGCAAACTGATCAAGTGAAACTGAATCTCCAATGTATCCAAGTAAGTAATTGACTAACAATTTGAACTTTCCTTCCAACTTTATGCAAATTCACAAACACACGGACTGTAGCATGTGAATCATAATATTTGAAATCATACTTACAATCCAAAAAACTGGATTTAAAATGGCAATAGTTGAAACTTCATCACTGAAAAATATCTCCATATAAGTGGCAACTAGATCTTGAAATTCGTACAATACTTGTTGTTGCTCAACAACTAACAGAAAAAAAAGGCATCATCAATTTCTCATATAATCCTTTATGTTCTCCTTTACCATATCCTTGTGACTTGGATCCATAACTGTGATGTGCTGGCCCATTACAACTGACAATTTTTGAGAGAAAATAAGAGATATGTTCTTGATCTTCAACATCATTGTCTCCATAATGATCAAATAAAGGATGAGTTTTAAAAGATATACAATAAGAGGACTGATGATTACTCTCCCCAACAATGATATCTTTAAAAGATGTATCAAAACTAAGGATATCTTCATTGGAATTTTGGACAACGGACTCATAACTATCATCAACCATAGCATAATTACATTGTTGATCATCTCCTTGCTGAAAATTATAACTAGATGAGATTCCATTAGTCAAAAAGCCTTCATAAACTTGGAATTCCTTCTCATCATCACTATATTCATCACAAATTTGAACATCATGATAAAATCCTAATGGAAAAGATGAATATTTCTGCATATAATCATCAACAATATGATTTTGAAACATATTTGAAACAACATCTCCTTCTTCCTCATCATTATCATCCTTCTCATCTAAATTTGAAGCAACATGTACAAGATCTAAAGCATCCTCATCTATGCTATCATCAATATTACTATCAATTATATCTTGAATATATTCTTCTTGGGGATTAACAATAGAAAGACTTTCATCCTCATTTGTATCTTCATTAATATATTCACTTCCATCCTCACTACTAGAAGAAACAACATGCTGAATATCTGAATGAAACTCCTCACAGCAATGCTCAAAAAGAAGTTCCTAAGAAAAATACCTTTCACATCGATGATGGAATGCTATATGAAATTATTTTAAAGAAGATATGCTAGAAGGAGGTAAGGATCGATACCATTCATGAGCATCCCCTTCTAATGAATAGAAAAACATCTTCACAAGCACATATCCCTGATGTATATTTAATTGAGTCATGCATTGATGAAATTTGATGAGGTGATCTGAAGGATTATCCTCTTCCCTTTCTATGAATCGTGGAAGGAATTCTCCCCAAATATCCATAAGAGGTATTGGATGTGGGAAACTAGGGACTACAGAAAAGTTAATAGGTGCAAACTTCCTAGCCAAAAGAGCAACAAATGCCTTTGAAATTTGAAGATTGTGGAGTCACCATTGAATTTGTCCTTCATGGAGTCGCCAGATAGAAGATTACAACCAATATGATGCCCAACCTTTGTCTATAATCAAAAGTTGGGACTATTTCATCTCCCAGGGAAGCTTTCTTCAAAATCCTCTCCCTGACAACGACGCCAATTTCGTATCACTCCAAGAGTCACTCTAGGTTGTAAATCGAGTGAGCTTGGTAACTTAATCAAATGTTCAAATAAAGGTATAAAATGGATCAAGTTGAATGACTTGTTCATGAACTCTCTCACTCAAGAGACACTTGAATACATCCAGACAAAATAAGGCCCTCAAGAGTACCGATCAGATGGTTTTGCAGATTGATATGGATGAAGAATGCTTAGTATACCAGCAAGATCATATACATTTCAAACACATATGAAAGGTTTATTATAACAAGGAAACAATACTTGTGGTTTTTCCTACCAATGCAATGATAAAAAGACTTTCATCAATCACTATATAAACAAAAGAAATGAGCATACATTCAACCACATGTACAAGGAAAATAGATGAAAAGATATATGAACAAGAACTATGAGAAGTGCTTATATTCCAATATATATATCAAAAGGTCTTTACAAAAAGAAGTCTTTTCAAATCTCCAACTTCGAACCCTTTACAATGGAAACTTCATGGGATAAAAATCCTTTACAATCCTTAACTAAGATCCTCTAAAGATGGATCGAATAGCTACATATTTTCTTAGATCTGTTTTGTTTACAAAATATTAGGATCTAGATCCTATTTCTATAGGATTAAACCTTCATCCTTAAACTAAGTCTTCGACAACTTCAGAGGCTTTGTTGGATGATATTATAGATCTTCTATAATCATCAGCAACAACTGGGCTTCGAGTCACCTATTCTTTGACCAAAAAGGAGTCTAAATGTGACTTGGATTCTTATACGTTGAGGATGAACTGGTTTGCAACATGATACACATAAAATAGATGGCATGTGCTACAAACTCCTGTAGAATATTGTTTTTCCAAACTACTTGAAAACTTGCTTGAAATTTGTTTTGAAGGTTAGGAGTTTGCTTGATCTGAATACATACCATTGTCATTTAATAATATTATTAGGATTACTCAGACTTCATCCCAATAACATTGCATTCATACTCTCTTAATCTTAATGTTCATATGAACCTTATTCTACCCTTAGCTCAAGAACCAAAACATAGTATGAGTCAATGTATGAATTTCTGAGTTTCATTGATAGCCTATCATACTGTATGACCCTTGTTTGCAAGTATTCTGAACTTGCAATCATTAAAATCCTTCACTTACTTGCCTTATATTTCCCAAGAACCAAAATTTGCAGCTTAGTATAGGTAAAAAGAAATGATCCATGTTCAATAACCTTGAAGACAAAATATGAGCAGTAGATATCTAAAGTATAACATGTTCATCATCATTCAACAAAATTTGATCACAAAATTTGCAAAACACCTTTGATCATCAATCATATTGCTTAGAAGAACTTGGTGAAGTGGTCTCTTTCAGAAAAATGGCCAATTATTTATTACTCAACATACTCTTTTCCAAGTACATGTCTTCAACCAACTTCCTATTATCTGCTCTCAAGCTGAGATTTTGCTTGTACA
Source organism: Picea engelmannii (assembly GCA_009831015.1). Taxonomy (NCBI): domain Eukaryota; kingdom Viridiplantae; phylum Streptophyta; class Pinopsida; order Pinales; family Pinaceae; genus Picea; species Picea engelmannii. Next base: position 139,581 of record ML789721.1, on the reverse strand, counting down.
TATTAACTAGCTGAATCCTTTGTATCCCTTTCCTCTTGATACACTTCCTTAGCTTGGTTCATTCCTCAGCCAACTCACCAATTTGAGTAGTAAGGTGGCTACTCAAAGTGGCATTCTTTTGCTTCAATACTTGATTTTTCTCCTTGAGGGTTTTGATTTCTTCCTGGGCTGCAAGTAACTTGTCCTTTTTGCTCTTGGATGGAATGACTTCAAAATATAGTTGCAGAGGTTTAGAAGGTGATTCCTTTAACTGGAAAATGGCCTTAAGTGCTTCTTTTTCTATAGGGGATACCTTCAACTTGGGTAGCTTGGTTCTTGTCTTAATGAGTTCAATTTCCTGATGAGACTACTCAGCTATAGTAAGCTTGTTCCTGGATGAACTTCTAGGGGAAGGTACTCCTGTTTTAATTTCAATAATCTGGATGTCATCATCAACCTCCATAGGTGAAGGTTCAATAGGGATTTATGATTGTTTCTCAACAACAATTTTCTCCCGAGGTTCTTTAATCAACTCAATCTTCCTTCAGGATGATCTCGTCAAAACCGGTGGACCAATATTGACTGTAACACTTTGTACATGATCATCAATTTCTACTAGAGAAAGTTCGATAGGATGCTCAAGTTCTTATTCAGTGGTGACCTCTTTGGCCTTACCTTTCCCTTTATTCCTCTTAGAAGTTCTAATAGGTGGTGGATTTTGAGCAACAGGGGCTTGGGAAGAGTACTTCAGTTGGGGAATCAGAAGGAGGTATAGTAGTCTTCTTCCTAGGGGTCTTAGAATTAGAAGAAGAAGTAGACATATCAATATGGTAATTGGAAACAAACAAAAAGGTAGGCCAAAATTTACATTCCTTCTTCAATTGCTCAATGACTATCATTTTGATTAAGGCATGATGGAAGATTGATTCTGAAGTTTGTCAGGATTTCTTTGAGAAAGCACAATCATTCTTTGTAAACTCATAAAGAGAAAATAGGCTAATTCAATTTCTCTCTTACCAGTAAATGAAGAAGCAACATGAAGTGGTACTGTAGTAATTTGTTGTATCTACCCTCACAAGTGAAATACCTTTGAATGATAAAAAGTAGTTTATCATATGCTTAAAAAATCCAACTCCTGGGTATTCCCTTTACAAGATGTGCTCCCTAATGCTTCGACTTCAACATGTCTTTACACCAATATTATTTCTATAAATTCTCTGCTCTTAACCAAAGCTCTCCAATCCTTGGTATCTTTGTGACTTCAACTATTAAATCCATTGTCAAATTTATCTCTATAGGACCAACCAGAGTTTTTCCATCCTTATAATTCTTCACAAAATCTCGACTGACCTCCAAGTGATGGACATCAAGTTTTTGGGAGTATCTCAGACATCCCAAACATTTAAATGACTCCAGATGATTCATATTTTTCTCAATCAAACTTGTATCAGTAGGCTCAAATCTATACAAGGAGCCATACCTCCTCCTGGGCATTGCATCCTTGGGAGCCATCTGCAAATAGTCAACTTCCTGTAGCACTTCTTAAAACAAAGATTCATTTTACAAAGAGCAAATAGAAATGCTTTCTTCTCATGCAAACTCTCCTTAGGAAAACAAGAATTTGATGACTGGCTGAGCAATTGGAGGGAGATTTAAACTCATGTTGAGGTGTTAGACTTGTCTAGATTCCTCCTTGATGTCATCTCACCGAGTTATGAAGTGCAAATAATGAGACAGAGCCAAACTCGAGAGTTTGGAGCGCGCCAAGTGATGAAATGATGATATGTGCTAATAACTTAGGAATTGCTAGCACATTACATGTAAAAAAGGTGCCAAGCGCTGCAAACTCATACTGAATGAGTACTTTTGACCTTTCAAGCTCAAAAAGTGAGAGATTTGGCAATGATTAATTATGGCCATAATTGACTGTTAAGAGCACATGTTACACTTGAAAATATCATGACTCAATATTATATTTGATTTTGACACACTTAGACTTAGGATATAAAATCTTCATGATCACTTAGTCATTAACAATATGACTAGACTTAAATGATCAAAATCAAATGAGGGACCCACTTATTCGATTATTAAGGAAAAAGAAAAACTCAACCTATTACCTAAGACTTCAAATAAAATAAAAAAATTGGGAGATAACATATATGTTTCGTTCCTCTGGGTTGCAATGCAAAATGTTAAGAGTTGGAGTGTTCTTTCCTTGTTTTGGCCGAGCCCCGAGTTTTCTTTTGTCATGGCATTTCCTTCATTATCATTGTGGCTAGAAAGCATTGTATAGTTGGGTTTTAGCATCACCCAAAATGTTAAATGGAAGCTCTTATAGTTTTGGTTGGCCATGGGTTGTGTTCGAGCATTCTCTTCACAGTATTTTAAGCATTCGCTTCCTCTCGTCTCCGTTGGAGGTGTCTGACCGTTATGTTTTGGTAACCCTCATTGCCAAGGTTTTTGGTTAAAGGTTATGTGTCTATGGTAAATTTTCAAAGGGCATGAGTTATTTGCGTCCCTGAAGAATTATTCATTTGGTCGAGCTTTTCTTCTTACTTCTATTTGTTGTGTTAAACCCTAAACACAATCTTGGTCTCGTTTCATTCATGTCAAGAGTAAAAGAGACACTTGTGTGTGCTTGGTCTATTGAGAACGACTTGGTTTTGTTTCTCCTAGAGCACTATTTGGCTCTGTCTCTTGTTGGGAATTTCTTTTAAGAGAAGTTTGTACATGAATCTCAGGCTCTGAGTTGCATGTTATTAGTTGAATGTTATTTCGAATCAAGACTTATGTTGATAAACGCCTGTGTGTGATTAAATTGGGGCTTGATTATGAGTTTTAATGCCAGTGGATTGTGTCAAACAATGTTGGAAAGTCAATAGTTGGTGGTTAATACTGGGCCTATTCTTATTTGAGTTCAAGGAATAAATAGTGGATGTGTATGGTTGGAATCACTGTGCATATTCTATTTGGTTTTAAAAGGAAAAGGGGTTTAGTATTGGAACATGAAAGACTGTGGCTCGAGGGGTTATAATGTTATTATGAAAATGGAAATGATGTTATTATGACTATTGTATAGATATTGTATAGATGCAAGGGTTGCTATAATTGAAGTATTCTGGGCATATAAATTATTTTGTTTGAAGTCAACAAGCATTTTGTAAATAAGGGACAATTAAATGTTTTTGGTTTTAAAAGTGAATGCTTATTGGATTATGAGGTCTGAACAAAGTTATGGTTATTGTTTGATTTGATTTATTTTTATGAACAATATCCATATTTTATTCCCTCTCATACTATCACTTTTTTTCTCATTATACCCTCATCATGATTCCTATTTCATTTTTACACGTCCTGTTCTATAAAATAAATTAAAAACTCTGTATAACAGTGATAAAAGATATGACACATGAATAGGTGGAAGCTGATATTTTTGGTATTTGATTGCACAGTTAAATTATTTAATGAATTGTTGAGCAGTACTCATTACAATCCCTTCATATGTCCCATGAACCCTATCCACCCCCTTCTCACTTGGAAATTATTAAATGATTTCTTATGGATGGATTTGCATGGGTTTTGTGTCAATTTCTGAGCCAAAAATTGTTTCATGCACGCAGAATGTCATGTATGGTTTGTTAAGGGTTAGTTACTGATGAATTACTACATACAAGATGCGTTTCTTCAGCAGAGGCAACCATGGAAGAAATAATAGAGGAAGAGGTAACTGGAACAAAGGGCCTAGAAGGCCTAGATTATTTATTCATTTTGATGTTTACCCCCAGGAGTTGAACTAGTTGTTTCAAGATGGCTTCTTCAACTGGATTGGGAAAGGAATAGTACAACCTTGTTAAGAACCAAATATCAATATAACATAGAAAATCCTCAGAAAAAGTACTCAACGCCTTGAAAAAGAGATAATTTCAGATAATAGGCCTCTTCGAGGGGGCAACCTCCTTTTACCCCACTTAAATGTTCAAGTACAAGATGATTCAAAATGAAAATGTCTCCTTGGTATATATAGGA
>ML789721.1:88724-107653 GCA_009831015.1 Picea engelmannii | reverse complement strand
ATATATATATATATATATATATAGAGAGAGAGAGAGAGAGAGAGAGAGAGAGAGAGAGAGAGAGAGAGAGAGAGAGAGAGAGTCTACACCACATATTAACTTTACATCACAACAACACATTAAGTATTTGTTCGTTTCAATTTGTAGATGATATTTTCATCTTTTGGCCCCATGGCCATCCCTCCTTTTTATCTTTCTTTAATCATCTTAACAACATTCCCCCTTATTCAATTCACTATGGAAATGCAAAAGGTTAATTATCTTCCCTTCCTTGATGTACTCATCTCACGTCTTCCAAATGGCTCCCTTACCCACCAAGTGTATAGAAAAAATATGCATATGGATCGGTACCTCCATGCCCGTTTTCACCATTATCTAGCTCAAAAGTCTATTGTCTCAAAAAATTTGGTCACTCGGGCCATTCAAATCTCTGCCCCTCATTTCCTTGATAAGGAAAAAACCCACTTGACTAAAGCCCTTGTAGACAATGGTTACTCTATCTCCCAAATCAACAAATCCTTCCACTCTACTCGCAAATCTAAAAATCCTCACTCTCCTTCCAAACCTCTTACTCACGTTTCTCTTCCCTACATTCAAGGCACCACTGATCATATCTCTAGAATCTTGGCTAAAAGGAATATCAATACTGTTTTGAAACCATGTAAAACCCTTGAGAAACTACATTGTATTTGGGAACAAAAAAAATCATACTTCTTGTTTAAACCAAGTATTATGATAATGCATTTGGAAAGATCACACTAATTCATATTTTATGTTAGGAGTTTACTTACAAATTACAATTACACCATTAGTGAAATCAAACACAACTTAATATCTATTCTCAATGCGACTCAAAACTTCTAAAATTTATCACTATTTGTAGCTAAGTTAGGTGTTATTCAAACCACACTTTCTTGGTAATAATTCAGATTTTATTGATATATGTAATATCATACAAAATAAGGATATTACCATTGCTTTCCAACTTAGAGTCAAGGCTTAGTTGAATACTCTTAAATTGTAGATCACAATAGTTCGTGAAATAAAATTAATGAGATTGCAAATTCAATTTGAGTTCTACTTGGAGTTTAAGATTCAATTAAATGCGTCTAAGATGTAGGTTACAATAGATCCGTTAATACAATTTAAAAAAATAAAAATTGGAATTAGTCTTATCATGCTCGTAGCACATAGGAATTTTATTGAATATATGTTTTCATACCAACATTACAATATCCTACAATACACTCAAGTAATTCCTCAATTTGACAATTGATTGTGGAATAAACCCTTCACTTGTTAAATAATTGAAGAAAAGCAACGAAGAACTAGATGAGATACAAAATTGAGTGATGATGCACCAAGATACTATAGAATTCTATTCAATGCATATGATCAATTACAAGAATATAATGGTTTTGTTTTTGTTCTCTATAGTCACTACATCCTTTTTATAAGATATTATACAACTTGATTTAAAAACATGCGAGCAGAGGTTACAAGTGAGATATAATTCACTAGGAATCATCAATTCAATCGATCACTTAAAGAATTAAGACATTAATAATTATCACCTTCCAATAATCAGATTTGGATTACAGGTGGTGATGCATTGTCGCATCTTATCCTCATATTTAACTGACAATATGTAATGTGTTTTCACTTCTTGAACTACACATGAATCAATCATGTGCTCTACGGCCTTCTCTTTACCAATGATCAAACCCAACTCACCATTTTGTTATAAATTAGATTCATAGTTACATAAAGTAAGAATATTATCAATAAAGGTCTGCAACATGAAATCCATTCCATTGTATATAAATACAATTTATGTATATATCTTATTGAGATTACAAATACATCCTCAAAACCAAACTAATTTATAATAATGGAATAAAAAATCTAGAAAGAAAATTGAGAAATGTATTAGATCAATACTACATTTCAAATTGATTTTAGAAAGAAATTCCTTTCACTAAAAATATAAATATATACAAAAATAAGTCAATATGCCACACATTTATAAGCTTTGTAGATGAATCTATTTGACCCTAAATTATATAAATTCGATTCCAAAAAAACAATATTATCAACTAACAAATAGTGTAACTATTAAATCCGATGTAATGTATAGTACCAATTTTCAAAAAAAAAAATTATATATATATAATTTTCATTAAAATATAAGTATTAGATTGAATATAGAATATTGTAGATTTATAATTTCTAGAAATGAGTCTATGGATTTTATGCAAATAATCATTCGATCACATTTTTTTATTAATAACTCTTTATATTTGTTTTATAAAAACAATGACTATAAACTCTATTTAAAACTACAGAAAGTCATTTACAAGATTAAGTATAACTACCCATACTTACTTAGTATTTGATTTATGATTTGACAAATTAACAATTAAATATTCATAAACAGAATTTACAAGATTTACTGTATAAAGGTTTCCTAGTTTGTAGACTTTTGAATTGTGAGTCCAACTTCTTCCTTGCTTAAACTTGTCAATTTTTAGATAATCTATTAGTTAACCATCTTACCAACTTAAATGGGTAAATTCCTTCCTCAAGGATTTCTCAAGGATTTCTGAGTTATGGGGTTGTATAGAAGGTATCAATCTAGTAATAAAAGAAGGGTGAAGCGGCTAAGAAAGAAAATAAATCTCCTCCTCATTTCATGTTTGAGTGAATGAAGGTAAAATTACTACTTTATTTATTCTCCCAATTTACTTTTATCTTCCCACACTTCTACTTGAATTTGAATTCATATTCTTCTTTCTTCTCCTAGATTTGTGGGTGCACTAATAATTAGTTTTAATTAATTAATAATTATTTTATTTTCATTTCATGCACATTCCTAGAATGAATCTATTTTTCTTGATAATTTTTAATTAACTAAATCATTTATCTTGCCACGTGAAATACTAAATAATCTATATGTTCATTAATACTACTACCCATTTAATTAAATTTTCTCCTTATGTTAAAATGCTAAATTATATGCTCATTTTTCTCGTATTAAATAAAATATGCATTCTAAGGCAATCATCTTTTTTATTTTTTAATCAATATTTTTTCACTATATACTTGATAATCTATAACCAATACCAAGGGTGCCAAGCTTCTTCATGCCCTTCAAAAGTTACCTTTCAGTAAGTTCCAAGGGTGCCATGTTTATGCATGCCCTTCAAGCATCTAACTTTCTTTGCGGGGGAAATTGTGCAACTGTTTTTTCATTGTTAACTCAACTTGTATTGTCATTGTTAAGAGACTAACGGTCATTGAGTAATAAGGTTATCACTTTATTATGTGCCCCTCAACTAAACTTCATGAGCGACTAAGTTTGTGGCTTACCCTTACATCAACATGCAACCTCTAAGTAAAAGTGTCACTAACTTTTCAACCTACTAAGTCATGAAAAATAAGTGCTAGTATATGGAAACAAGAATGGTGTTCATCCTCTCTTGATACTACCCCGTACACTTCCACACAACCCCATTACCCACATGTGGACTAATTGGCAAGCATGTTCCATGTCCTTGCACACAATACAATCAATGCATCAAATAATTCCATAGTCAAAATCAAAGCATAGAATTAATCTTTTAACATATTATAATACCCTGACTCAATCTAGAGTCCAATTTAATGTTGATGCAATCCCACATCAATGTACACTTGTGGTTTCCTGTCACATGAGGCAAACCATCAATAACATCTACAAGTTAATGTATCTAACATTTTCATTTCAACGTCTCATATTCATATGGGTTGGCAATGCCAAGTATATCATATAAATTCATTTTAATCCATCCATGTTATCATCATAAATAAATAAAAATATTTAAATGCCATTTAAAATCATCTCTTAATTCCAATTAGATAATTAAAAGTTGTAATTTATAATCAAATGCCCTCAAATAATAATTTCTCGTCTATCAAACTAGGAACAAATGGAGCATTACAATAGCATAAAAAGTACACAACCAAAAAATTATAAAAAAAAATATGTGGGATCCTCGTGGATGTCTCCTCTTCAAAGGGTATTTTTGGTTTTTCAATTAATGTTAGGAAAAAACTTGATAGGAACACAAAGGTGTATAAAATGTGATTTAAGTATTAATTGGTCAAATTCGAAAATAGTGAAAAATATAAATTTTCAAAACAAAAAACAAAAAAGTGGGATCTACTACATTTTGTGTAGATCATGCTTGTATGTAGTGTTTTTGAAAATTATACACTAAACATTGAATTAGCTCACAAGAACAAAAGTCACATGTTAACTTTTCTAGAAACTTGCAAGGAAAAACATTTGATTAAATTCGAATTTGACACATTAAATTAATTAATAATTTTTGAAAAAAATATCATTAGAAAAAACACATTTCCCTACAAATTGTTTTTTACTGCATGTCAAAATTCACAATGATTATATGAGTTTTGAGGGCTTCAATTTAATAAATATGTAAAATGTTAATTTGTCATCACCACATTTCACTAAAAAGTGTTACCCATCTTCATGGATTCACTCAATGGCTATAAAAGGACTTATTCTTGTCTCTTCCATGTCCTCAATGCTTTGGGAAGATGGGAGAACTCAAAGAGCAATGAGTAATCAAAGTGTAAGCTATATTTAATTCCTTATAAATTGTTTTTTTGTTAAAATATTTATATGGGTGAATGAATGCAACTAGTTTCAATGAACCCATGTAGATTTAGGAAAGTAATAACTTGTCATGATGTAAGTACAATCCTACCCCAAAATAGAATTCTATTTAAATTTAACAAAAGAAACAATATGTTTTCTTATAGGAAGTGTTAATCCACATATTGAAAACTTTGCACATCTCTAAACTTTAAAATCCATTAAAAATTTCCATTGAGGCTTTAAAAAACAATGACTAGTAATATTGACACTAATATGTCAAATCTTGATTATGTCAAGACTCATTCAAAGAGAATTAGCTACTTCCATCTTCAAATGGATCATATTTGGAGGTACTTTTACCACACAATCTAGCATCAAGTGTAAATCCTTCACAAGACACTGACTAGTGGAACATGGAAGATGTCACCATTGTAACCTAGGCAACAACTTCCCTCTCTTTAGTGAAGGAACAATAAGTATCCAACATAAGGGAGGCTTCCCTAATAGCCTCCAAAAATACTTAGGCAAGATACAATCAAGTCTAGGGCCCCAAGGGGTGACTACTCACACTACCACCAAGATAAGGGTAGACAAAGTAATAGAGAGGTGACAGAACAAGACAATTTTCAGATTTAAAGTTGTGAAGATTCAAGCAAAACAAAAAGGCTCTCCAAATCAAGTATAAGTCAAATAAGATCCCTAAACACTAAAAATAAAGAAAATTTCTAAGGCTCTAGTAAATCTTGTAATAAATATGTGAAATTATAGTAGTAAAGTAAATGATAACAACATTAAATAAATTATTATAGTAGTAAAATAAATGACTTCTAGTAGTATAGAGATATTTCAGCAGTGAAATAAGTGATTTTCAACAATAGTTAAAGTATTACAGTAGTAAGATTGATTACTTTTCAGTGGTATCAATTATTTGAACAGTAAATGAATTATTACAACAGTAGAAATAATAGCCCTTTGATCGTAAAATGATCCATTAAGTAAGAGGGATAAATTCTAGGTTAGATTAGGGTTTTAATTCCCAACAAAATCAGAAAATTAAACAATAGAAAACAACCCTAAGCCCCTAAACATTTTGCCTAAGATGGAAGTCATAACACTTTAGAAAATTAAATTAGGGTTTCAAAAATGTAGTTTAGGTCAATAGTATGCCTAAACTGATCTAATATGATCATTATATAATTTTTCATCTATCTCGGTACGTTTTGGGTGGAAAAAATTGGAGGAATCAACTTACAAAGCCATTTTAGCTGCAGGTCCCAATTTGGAAAATTGTGTCCAAAAAACCATCTGAAATCTTCTTGAGTCATTTTGAAGCATCAAACGAAATTGTTTTGGGTCCAAACCTACTCTAGCAAAAAATTCCATATTCTACACATCGAGATCTTTCTAACAATACAAGAAAGTTATGCCTATCGCAAGTTGATCTACCATGTTTACCACCATGGTACAAGTGGATGCCATGTCAGCCCCCATTAATCAAAACATGTGGGGCTAGTTGTTGATATTATGGTAGTTGTGGGAGGTATTAGCCTCCACATGTAACCTTGAACAAGACTAGAATATTTAGAGAAGCAAGAGAAACGCTAAAGCTTTGGAAAATAACCCTAGAAGACAAGTCGACTTAATAGAATAAATTAATATTGAGTTATTATCCCCCAAGAAGAGAAGTTGGCCCAGTCATTTAAGATGGAGAAATATAAATAAAGGGAGATAGATCTCATTTGTCACTCACTCACTCACGACTTCATAAGGACAAGAAGTGTGCATGAGTGAAGGAGAATTGCAACTATTGCAGTAGTGACTTTGTCTTGGGTTATTGGTTTGGACTTTCTACTTGGTATTTGGTTATCCTTGCTTGGTATGCTAGCCTTGGTTGGCTATTGGTCTTCTACCAGAATTATTCTATCTTTCAAGGTTAAGTTTCTCAGGGGTGGCCTTTTATGCCTATGGTTGGGTGACAATATTGTTATTTTTCCTATGGTGAAATGAGCACACCCATTTTTATAACAGGTTATGGGCCCACACCTCCTTCATCCAGTCTAACCACTAGAAGTAAGCTAAGCCATAAGATTATCAAGCTCGTTGAATAATTGTTTCTAGGGTTTCTAGTAGGTGTAGTTACTAAAGCACTTTCGCTAGGGTTACTAGCAAGTGTAGCTACAAACCCTAAAACCTCTTTCTCAACACCTTATGATGGAACACTTTACTCAAGGAGATGATACTCTAGTGCACCTTAGTCCAGTGCACCTATTGGCACTCTTAGATGGAAAAAACTTCAAGGTTGAAATTTTGGGTCAAAGTCACTGTTTGACCAGTCAAAGTCAATGTTTGACCAGCTATCAGTCAACATAAATCACAAATGAAAAGGAAAATCATCTACACTATTCAACTCTTACATGAACTCTTAAATATGACATGCGGATAATTAACAGTGGAGCTTCAAGTTGTATGACAGGAAACCAGGTCAAACTCTCCAATCTGAATGAAAAGAAGACATCTCACAAAGTAGAACTTGGAGACAAGAACACCTATCCAGTCAAAGGAATTGTTCAAGCCTCCATCAAATTGGAATTAGGTAACAATGTTCATTTGAGTAATGTTTTATATGTACTTGGTTTAGAAAATAATATTGTATCTATGTCTTTCTTAGAAGAAAAAGGAAATAGAATAGCCTTTGTAGATGGTGAAGTACTATCTTGGTCTAGAGACTCCAACATAGAGAATGCTAGAGTTATTAGAACTCGTGAAGGAAGAATATACAGACTACTAGAACATAATGATGAAGATCTTTTACATGATGAAGTCAATCCCAGTAAACTTTGGCATAGAAGGTATGTTCATCTTAACTATCAAGAATTACCTTTCCTCAAGAAAATGGTTGAAAGAATACCAAAACTACAATCTATACATGAAGGAATTTGCAGAGGATGTGCACTTGTAAAAATTTTAAGAAGCCATTCTCAAGTAGCGATAATAGATCTTAGGAAATCCTAGATCTAATACATTAATATGTTTTTGATCCAATGACAGTCAAATCTCTAGGAGGTTCTCTTTATTATGCAACCTTGTAACCTTCATAGATGATTATTCAAAAAAACTTGGCTATATCTCTTGAAGACAAAGAATGAAGTTTTCAGCAAGTTTCAAGAATTCAAAGAAGAAATAGAAAACCTCACAAAAAAGAAAATCAAGACTTTGAGAACAGATAATGGAGGAGAATACACATCCAAGGAATTTGTTGCCTTTTGCAAATCAGCAGGGATTAGGAGGGAGCTAATCGTTCCTCATAATCCTCAACAAAATGGTGTAGCAGAAAGGAATAATAGATCCATTGAAGAAACTGTGAATGCACTAATGAATGATGAAGGTTGATCCATGTATTTATGGGGAGAAGCAGCCATGACAACAATATATGTTCATAACATAAGTCCCCTTTGCATATTGAAGGATATGACTCCAGAAGAAGCCATCTCAGGAAATAAACTTAATGTATAACACTTAAGAATCTTTGGGTGCCTTGTTTACATTCATATTCCCAAGGATAAAAGGAAGAAACTAGAACACTCAGGAAAGAAGGGCATATTTGTTGGATAGAGTGAATCCTCCAGAGCCTACAAAATCTATATTCTAGAACAATATAAGATTGAATTCAACATAGACATAACCTTCAATGAGAAGATGGCTTTCAAGAAATCTACAGAAGAATCCATGGAAGAAGAATATGAAGATTCTAAAGAAGAAAGCACCTGTCTTCCAGAAAGTCAGAATGAAGAACTAGAACAACTTGATCATCCAATGCAACCATGCAAACCTATTGAATCAGTCATTGTACCCAAAACTAGAAAATTTATAGCTTGGCTTGAAGCTACTCTACAAGAAGAAAAAATACTCAAAGCTCCAAGTGGCACTTTCAGAGAAAGAAATAAGCCCAAAAGATTCTTCAGCTATGCATCATGTATGAAAAAACTTATAAATGAAGAACCCACTGTTGTTCCAGAGTCTGTAATTAAGGCTTAGAAAGTATAGTGTCTAGGCATCCGAAAGTGAGTAAAGGATAAAAAGGGGGGAAAATCAACCTTCGAGAAAGGAAGCTAAGGCTGATTTCTAGGTTGTCGTTGTCTCACTTCCAACTGTTCCTAGATGCTTATATCCCGTTCAATCGCGGCCCATAAACGTTCAAGTTCTACCCGAGTGGTGGTTGTTTTAAGTATGGTATCGAAAAGGTTCAAAGCGATATGGTTTTGGTCCAATAAGCCGGGTTCAATATTAGGTTGTCTTGCAACGGGGACAGTCATAGAGGAACATGAAAATTAAAGGACAATTCGAGGTTTTTTATGCTGTATCAATTTGATTGTATAAAAGAGAACTATGAATCCGATATTTGAAGATAAAGTGCAAACCAAAGGCCTTTTTCCCGTAACTGAGTTATCTTTTGAATAAATGGTGTGTGAAATGTGAGAAAAACATTAAGTTGTCTATAATGTGAGGTTCCTATCAAGGGAGAATCTCACGTTGTAAACAGAAGAAGAAAAAGATGAGAAGAAATCTGACGAAGCATAAAATATGAAGATCTAAAAAATTCACAGGTCTTGTACCTGCTAATAGCCGATACAGAGGAAAAACTATAAACGATATAGATGACTAAAAATTGATCACCACAGTAGAGGTTTTACTAAATTGCAGTAAAAACATTCATCAGATATATATATGTGAAATGAAATTGAATATGAAATTACAGAGGAAACAAACTCATAACACAGTCTTGACGGAATCAGGAGTCTTCAGATTGCTTTGTATTTAATTTCAAAAGGGGAGAGTCTCTATTACAATCGACCAAAAAGGTCCATCCCTGGTTCTTTCTTCAAAGTGCATATTTATACAAATTTCTATACGCTAGAATCTTAATCGTTCCAGGAATTTTTTCGGTTACAAAATGAGACTTTTAGGGTTCAATCCTTTGTCTTTGTCCTCTTTCGGGCAGATGGAGCAACTTCCTTCCTTTGAACTTCGGGTTCTAAAAAATGAACAGGCAGACACATGTCATTATTTGGTACCAGAAACCTGCCCCTTCGCATGCTCGTTGCAAGTGACGCACCTCTCCACCAATTGGGCTATCAACCTGGAAGGTTCTACTTGATTATTTGCTTCACAAGTGTAACAATCCTTCACTAATTGTGGCAACTTTCCTTCTACTTGTCGGTCTTCGGCGCCGATAGAACATAAATGTACACTTGGTTTTATTAGCCATTTATCTACTTGGGCTATATCCGACTGAGTTATTTGTGATATTTGAACCAAATCTCTTTCCTCATTCTCCTTGATATTGAGTAGATGCTTAGCTATACTAATCTGGCCCAGTGTCTCAGTGTTGTTTTCACTATCGAGATCCAATAAACTCCCATCTATGACGCCGAAAGTTTCTTCACAAGAGTTTCTTACCTCTTTAGCTCATTGTCTGCCTTCTGATATGTTTCGCTCCCATGCCTTCAGCAAGATGTTACCTCGGGTCTGCTCTGGGATGGAAAACCTCGAACTACTGCCCGTTTCCTTTCTTGTCATGGCTATAAAAGCCTCTTGGAAAGTGACCCGAGCTGCCCCAGCTTCTTTTTCTTTGAAGGAGATGTTTTCTAGTACTTGATCAATGAGTTGGCAGTGGTTTTGAATAGTTTCAACTTTAGCAAGTAAATCTTGTTGAGCTGTCGACACTCTTTTTCGGATTTTTATGGATTTGGATTGGAATATCCCGATATCTATCATCTGGCTTTCGACGAAATTTAATTTGGCCTGTAACTTCCCTATCAATTCTCCTTTCTGACTTATCTGTGATTGGTTGGTCTGAGCCATCTGCTGTGTCTGTTAGAGATTAGATTTGAGCCACTCGATTTCCTTTCGATCGGTTTCCCTAGCTAGCTCTATACTTGTGTTCGCCTGATCTCTGGCGGTTGCTTCTGTTGTAGCCAGCTTATCCTCCAAAGTTTTGATCAAGTGGTTTTTCCGCTTCAACTGTTCTTTTAGGGACTCGACAGAATATTGGTTGGTTGTAGCAAAATCCCCCAACGTCCCTACTATCTGAGTTGCAAATTCCTATTTTTTCATGGCTCTCCCATCAGAAAGGATTTTAAATTTCTTGGCTATCGTTCATGCTTCTTGATAAAGTTCTTGTTTCACAACGAACTTTCTCTTCTTATCGAAGAAAAATTCATTTGGAGGCAATTCTTCCATAGTTATGGGCGTTAGTTCTTCGTCGATAATCCATCCTGTTTCTGGGATCCCCTTTGTGGACTGTAGGGTAGTAACATAACCGACGGGGTTGTCAATCTACTTGGATTATTTTCCCGGGGTAACAACCGAGGCGGACTTGCTTGGAGGGTTGGGTATCTTGGCTTCCTGTTTCGGGCCCCCGGTTTGCTTCTTCTTTTCCTGGTGTTCCTCTTGGTCAGGTCCTGAATCTTTGGAGCCCTTGGCTTCCGTTTGATGTACATATGCAGTCGGCGAGTTATTACCCTGTAAGACTGGGGAAAGACAACTCTACCGGTGTTCCTGAAATTTGAAAAAATCAGCCCTCTCCTCGGGCGACCGAGCTTGAATCCGTTCTAAGACCTTGGCATAAGATTTCACACCTCGGAAGATATCGTCATGAGGTGAATGCTCATGTTCATACCTTTTAAGGCCGCAACTCGCCATGTGATTACCCACGATCCTGTGTGGGTCATGCTTCTTGAACTCAATGTGGACCAATTTAATATCCTCCAAAGTTGTTGCCTCAGCTTTTGCGTGTCCGAAATCTAATAAAGAATAGGTATTCAAATGAATGGGGAAAGGCAGCCATACCTTCTTTGAAAATCCTTATGCCACCAATCAAAGTTTTCCTAGCGATTTCACGACAAATCAACCTATCCGGTATGAATAATGGTAGAGCATAGGGGGGAACAGAAGTGCCAAAAACCTTGATGTATGAAAATTCTGCCTCTATGTACCAGTCGGTCACGTTGCTCAAGTTGGTGGCGATGTTATCTGAAATCCTGGGCGATGGGTTGCTGAAGATGGAGATGTGCATTGGTACCATTACCCAATTGAAGATTTCGTATATGAATTCCATGGCCTTATATTCCCAAAGTTTTGAGTGGTATACATGGATAGGCTCAGCCTCAGATGGAGTCCAGCTCCAACTCATTAGAGGGAAAGGCATCATGAAACAAACAACATCCATGATGTAGGTGGACATAAAAAATGAAGCAGCCTTCCTGTTCACCTTCTGCATCTGATATTCGTTAATCCAGCTGGTTAAACTGTCTGACAACAATTTGGCCCAGTCGAAGGAACAACCTTCAGTGACTGTATGAATCAGAGGCACCCATGGGAGAAAAAAATGTGTGGTGTCCTCCTTCTCATACAGCCTACAGGTCATCATTGCTATATATTTGAATTGCGGTTCCAAAGAGGAGATTGAATAAACTCCATTACCGTCTGCCCTGAACTTTGCGGGGTGAGAGACCCAATCCTTGATTAGATCAGACAAGTTTATGTCGTATTACTCACATTCTTTCCGCTTGAAACCTTCCAGAAACTCATCATTGTGTGATAAGTTTGGTGTGGGTGACAATTGGTACATTGCCTGCAAATGTTTTGGTCTGAAGGTCCCAATGGTCACCTTCTGCTCACTGATAATAGTTCTAGTCGGGATGTCCACATGATCTAGTGCCCATCGGATCATGTCATAGTAGGGAAGGAGTCGTGGCCTGGCTGCTATCTTATGCATCTCTGCTTGAACGACGATTTTATATTATTTGGTGGCCAAATCATCCTTCTCATTATCATTGGAATCATCTGAACAGTTCACCAATTCGGACTAAAGAACCTCGGAGATATATGACCAGGTTATGACAGAATTGATACTTCGGGGTGAAGTATCGGAAACGTTATCTGAGCCTTGCCCTGAATTCTCAGCAATTGCCTTGGATTCTTTTCATGGAGCCATGATAGAGGACTCTGACTTAGCTCTCATGTAGTAAAAATGTGTATACATACAAAAATTAGCCTAGTGAGAAAAGCTTCTTTGCGCAAGATAGAAATGAAATTTGAAACAATGAGAGAAAAAACTCCATATCTCGACCATTTAAAACTCTGACGTCCTTATGAATCAGAACGGTCAAATCATTTTCTGAGAAAGATTTAGCAATAAAAACAATATCTTTTCCTATCACTTCACCTCATTTCAAATAAATGCCATAAATTTTTTACGGGTCGTGACACAAGTTAGCGCAAAAAACATTTAGATTTAACCCATAGACGGTGTGTGTTCATATTTGTATTAACACACTGATTAATCTGGCTTAGCTTCTTTAATTAGGTTTTCTTTAAACTTTAATCACCCTTTTCGGTGTTCGTCGCATTGGGATATTTCACTCCTATCCTTCGAGCCCCTAAAACCCGAGATCGCGATGAAGCGATCTAGTTAAGCAAAAACGTGATCCGGATTAAGTGTTTAATTAATCAGTGTTTAATTAGTCAGTGTTTAATTAATATCGTGATTTCGCGACTCGGGGCTACGAAGGTATAGCTTCTTAGAAGAGTGAATGTCGAGTCACGAAACCCCGAGATTATTTAACTATGGTTTAAAATGACTTACCCCTGACACTAACCCAGGTGACTTTTGAAACTCTCTCGCAACTTCTCCTATCGAAGTTATGACGGTAAGACTTTTGGGGAGAGTGATCGTCGAGACGCGAAATCCCGACAACACTTAACTAAGGTTTAAGGAACTTTACTCTCGGCGCTAACCTGGGTAAGCTTTCAAGGTTGTTTCGCGACTTCACGCATCGGGGCTTGGAAACTTTGTGACTTGTAACTCCCGAAGTGCGATATCTCGAGGCATATAAAAGTAAAAAAACTCGTTTAACGGTTAAAAGGCGATGACTTAGGAGTATAACGACCCTCGCTACTTTGCATGTCGGTATTACTGAGGTTTTCAGTGGGTAAAGATCACGAAGTAAAAGCCGGTTTAAAGGTCAACCTTTGATTTTAAAATTACATTTAAACCAGTTGAAAAAGGCGGCTCCAACTAGGGATCCTGTCTTCCTGCAAGACGGGAAGAAACATAGACCACGTGCCTGTATTGGGTAAATGGAGTCATTGGTTTTACTTCTGCGAAACCTGCTTAAGGAAAGGGGATACAGAGGGAAGAAGAGATTTCATCTTTCACTTCTGAAAAGCTTTTCAACACTCAAATGCGTTTCAAACTCAGTTGTAGCCCCTTTCATGACTTTCTCTTTCTCGTTACTGAATTTAGGTCTGCCTTAAGAAAATCAAAACAATCCTAGGAAATCCAAAAGATCTTGTGGCTTTTGACTTGCATCAAACGAAGTTTATTACATGTTTTTAATCGGGGAGCCCTATTTGAACTTAGGATGTAGATCTGGTTTCGAGAAAGTTGATTACCATAGTAGAGTGAGATTCATGTATAACAGCCTTATAGATATCTCAGATATTGCTTCACTGCCAGCGAGCCTGTTCACTACCCCAGTGAAGTTATCTGGCCCTTTTTACTGAATTTACTTTCACCACTTCGAAATATATTTATGCATTTAAATGCTGAGATGAGGGCAATCATTTTTGAATTTCCTTTCATCCTCTCTTTGAACTAGATGGGGGAAATCAAATATGAATTTCCTTTCACCATATGTCTTATGATTTACTTTTTAGAGCATGAAGTGGGGGCAATCAATTTGTATGAGGGATGATATCTGTATAATATTTGCAGTGGAGGTCTGTCAACTTACTTTGATTACTCGGTACCAACCTCCCCTTAACTTTCAAAACACCCTAGCCCACAGGGAAAATGGGAAAGATTACTTCCAGGGGCCTTCTTTCGAGCAAGCCTCAATCCTTTGAAACTATTGAAAAACCTAGAAGAGTCAGGATCAACCTACGCATAACTTTGCTTAGTAAGAGACTAAGTGTTTGTGAAGACTGGCTTATTTTCTTAAATCTACTTTACAGCTTCCAAAGCTAAAACGTAATCTCTTCTCCCTATGTATAGAACCCGGAAAGAAGCTTGGTTTTTTTAAAGAGGTATGTATGCGGACAGAAAAAGGGTGACAAAGAGAGATCTGGGATTCAAAACACAGGGATTATAGACAAAAACCGACTTTTGGGACCCTTTTTCAGAGACACTTTACTTTCTCTGCTTATCTTAATTACCTCCTATCTTTGTCTAGGTGAAATTTTTAGGGCCCAGAGTAAGGAGTCATTCTTTTAATCACCAGTCAAGTGAAAACATCATATTTATGAGATCATTACGACACTTTGGAGACCTTCGTTTTTAAAAAATAAAATTCTTAGGAATTTCGTACCTTTGCCTTACCATTTCGTTTTCCTTTTAAAATAATGGAAAAAAAAATTCTATCACCTGTTTTCGGCGAATTTAGTCTCTAATATATGAATTTTTGTTTGCTCCTTTCACTCATGTGGGCTGCAAGCCGGAATCCTGTAGACACGAAGAGTTCTTTTTTAAAAGAGCTGAATGTATTGAAAATTTCATATCTCTACTTCTACAAAAATCACTGACCTAATTAATTAGAGGTGAAAGTAAACTTACCCAAAATAAATTATGAAATAGAAAGAAAATACAAACCGGTATATACAATGGAAATTTGTTGGGAACCAATTATTTCATATAGTGTTTTAAATAATGCCCATTGACAGGGGCGTTGAAAATTTTACCGTCCAGATTTTCTAATAGAAACAAATTTTTTCCTTCGGGAGCTGCGACTTTGAATGGTCCGTACCATATATGATCGAATTTACCGTGTTTTGCCGAATCTTCCTTCCTAGCTTCCCATTTCAAGACTAAATCACCGGGGAGAAACTCTTTGTCTTTTGCCTTACGGTCGAATAACGTTTTCATGTCATCTTGGTATTTCTGCAACCTTTCATCCACTTCGACCCTGTGTTGTTGTACTTCAATCAGCAGGTTTATCCTTCTTGTGACATGATTTAGTTCTTCTTTCTCATCTTGCCAAAGTTTCATTACGGGGATCGCTAGATTTATGGGAAATACCACGTCGGTCCCGTACACCATTTGGAAAGGAGAAGTGCCAATAGATTTTTTCGTGCCTATCCGGTTTGCCCATAAAGCGTATTTCAAATGTACGTGTCAAGATTTTTTGTTCTCGTTCAACACTTTCTTAATTATATTGATCAGACTCTTGTTTGAAGACTCAGCTAGTCCATTTCCTTGAGGGTAATATGTTGTGGAGTGGCCAAGCATGATATTGTATTTTTGGCAAAAGCTAATCATAGCCATAGATTTAAAATCCTGGGCGTTATCTGTGACTATCTTTCGGGGGCAGCCAAATCTAGACAAAATGTTCTCTTCTAGGAAATCTATTACCACCGAATCAGTTGCCCTTTTGGTTGGAATAGCCTCCACCCGTTTAGTGAAGTAATATGTGGTAGTCAGGATCCATTTGTGTTGAGCGCTAGAATGGGGGTTAATTTCACCTATAAAATCTAGTCCCCATTGCTGAAAAGGAGCTTCCGTCTTGACCGGAACCAATGGTAGCGCTGGGAGTTTATGCTTGCCTGTGAACAATTAGCAAGGGTTGCAGGTTCTGACTTTGGCATTGACGTCTGAGAAAATTTTTGGCCAATAATACCCTACCCTCAGGATATTATAAGCTGTCTCCCTCCAAGCGTGATGTCCCCCGCACACCCCTTCGTCAAATTCGCTTATGACCTTCTCTGTTTCTGATTCAACCAAACAAACCAACAAGAAGCCAAGCGGATCCTTCCAATACAATTGACTTTCCGATATACAGTACTTGACCGCATGCAGTTTTAGCATCCTGGATTTGGATGGGGATAAATCACTCAGGCATTTCAAGGTCAGTAGGTAGGACACTATGTTTTTGTACCAATCTGATGAGGCAAACTTCTCTTCGATTCTGATCGCACTTGTTTGCTCATCGAGCTCGTTCATGTCCACATCCTCTTCACATCCCTGTAGGCCATTTATACCAAGGGCTCTGAAATTTGATTCAGCTAAGAGTTTAGCCAAACCTTGTCCCTTTATTAGTCTCATCGGTTTTATCTCCAGATCAAATTATTGAATTTTAGCGAGCCACCGTCCCCTTTTTCCATCACTGTCGGACTGGACCAATATGTCTTTTACTGAGCTGGTGGGTATGTACGCGATTACCTTGGAATGCAACACGTAAGTTCTGAAAGACTTTAATGCCTTCACCATAGCGTACGCTTATTCTTCCATTATATCATATTTGAGTTCAGCGTCTCTGAGACTTTTGCTGAAAAAGGCTATCGGTTGCTCGAAACCTTCATTTTTCTGTAGGTGTACCGCGACAAGTGTGTGTTCGGAGGCGAACGAGAAAATAAGAAAATCCTTTAGATAATCAGGGCTTGCCAATACAGGTGCCTCGCTTATAACCTTCTTGATGCGTGCAAACGATTCTTTGGCCTCTATTGTCCATTTCACTTTGTTGTTTTTCTTTAACATATCTGTGATCAATTTCAGCAAAGTTTGGGATAAACCTCCTCAAAAATTTTATCTTTCCTAAGAATGAATGAATTTCTTTTACATTTCTAGGAATATTTATAGTGTCTATAGCTTCAACCCTGCTAGGATCAATTTTAATTCCGTCTCGAGACACAATATGGCCCAAGAGTTTACCTTCTTGCATGGCGAAGTGAGACTTTTTGGGGTTTAAAGACATACCAAACCTGCAGCATTTTTCAAACGTCTGCTTGAGATGCATCAAATTATCTACATCATATTTAGGAAAAACGGTTAGCTCATCAAGATAGATAACCACGAACTTGTCTCTTTCGCCGATGAAAGCGATATCCATAGCAGGTTGGAAGGTGGCACCTGCATTCATTAGACCAAAATGCATCTTATCATACATGAATGTACCACAAGGGGTAGTGAAGGCTGTTTTTTTCTTTATCATGTTCATTTATGACAATTTGATTGTACCCAGAGAACCCGTTGATCATCGACATCCTATTTTCCCCAACTACCTTTTCTAATACGTGATCCATTTTGGGCAGAGGATAGTTGTCTTTGAGGGAGGACTTATTTAGATTTCTAAAATCGACACACAGTCTAATGATCCAGGTGGATATTGGTGGCCACCCACCTATTCCACTTGGACCCCCACCATTGGTTCTTTCAGTTTTGTAGTCTTCGCACAGTTTACTATTTTTAGCATTTTTTCGGGTCTTGAACTTCTAGAGCCGTTTTGAGGCCCTAAACGACGTTTTTTGGACTACGTTGCGGCAACAAAGGGAACAAGATGTGCATGAGATGACGAATCTGTTTCATACCCTACGCACAAAGTTGGGTATCAAAGATTCAGAGAAACATTTGGTGTTAAAGTACCGCAGTTGTCTGCACAGATACATTCAGGAGGAAATGGAGTTCCTTGAAATCTCCTCACTTGGTGTGGCATATCGATATGATACCAAGATTGAGCAGAAGTTCATACAGAAGAAGAGAGACTTTGGGTCTGCAAATCAGAAGCACGGGAAAGGTACTCCCAAACCGCAAAACAAAGGACCAAGCCAAGGCGGGGCATCCCAGGACAACCCGCCAAAGCCACAAGCAAAGAACAACACCACGAAGCCAAAAAAGGACACGGGGAAGTGGTGTGAGTTCCATAAGAGATCCACTCACAACACAAGTGAGTGTCGGGCCAAGCAGTCACTGGTAGCTGAGTTGAAGGCTTCTGAATCGGATGCATGGTCTGACTCTGAATCAGAACCTGACAAGGGGAATGACAGGGGGAAGAAGATTATCGATGCGGAGCCCAACGCCATCGTTGCCACCACAAAGATCCAGAAGGAGGAACCAGAAGATCCAGAGGAGGCAAAGAGTCTCTTCCATTCCAAGATGTGGGTAAAGGGTTCCCCGTTTCAGTTCATTGTCGACAGCGAGAGCCAGAAGAACCTCATCTCGGTAGAGGTCGTGAAGCAGTTGGGCTTGCCGACCAGAACACACCCACAACCATACACCATCGGGTGGTTGCACCAAGGACGGGACCTCCGCGTCAGTCAACAATGTCTCCTTCCCTACAGCATCAAGCCCTTCACGGATGAGGTATTATGTGACATTGCTCCTCTTGATGTTTCTGATGTATTATTAGGCCAACCGTACTTGTGGAAGCGACATGTTGTGTATGAGTCCAGGCCTCGTGTTGTTATTATCAATTTGGGCAATAAGATGTACAGG